>JAVKLA010000030.1:24610570-24640630 GCA_034782735.1 Sagittarius serpentarius | reverse complement strand
CTGCCCTCTCACCGGGGGCTGCAGGGCCACCCCCTCCTCCGGCCCACCTCCTCCCCCGCCTTCCGCACTGACCTCGGGGTCTGGGTAGGGGTTTCTCTCACATTCCAGTCTCCTCCCCTGCTGCAGGTTCCCCTTCTTAAATCTGTTATCCCAGAGGCGCTACTGCCGTCGCTGATGGGCTCGACCTTGGCCAGCGGCGGGTCCGACTTGGAGCCGGGGAAGCTTCTGGCAGCTTCTCACAGGAGCCACCTCTGTAGCCACCTCCGCTGCTACCAAAACCCCACCACTCAAACCCAAAACAGAAGTCCAGTGATTCTTCAGTTTGTTGCACAGTCTGCAAATATTCAGTATAAATCTTAGAGATCACAGTTAATACCTTTTCTTTTCATTAGAAATTGGCAGAGAAAACAAAGCAGTCTTAGCCTAATTACAATGTGATTGAAAAGTACATTTCTATTTTAAGACAGGATCAAGACATTTAATAACATCAGCATACAAGAATCTGAAATCTTTAAACTGAAAGCTCAAAACACCTCCTTCAGTTTTCTTTCTATGCCCTGAAATCGTTAATGTTTGATTGAAATCGTTAATGGTATCTGAAATGCAAAAGATTAAACCCTTACATAAGCTTAGTATTTCTTTGAGAATTGATAATTTTTCCACTAGTAGGTAATTTTGTGCCAGACTTAGAAACAAACAAACCAACCCAGTTCTTTGAATACCTGTTTAGATACTGAAAAAGCAAGATCCTCAGCTGCATTTCAAAGGAGTCTTAAACCTACAGGAGCTACGGGACTTGGCAGCTTTACTCTGAGCAGGTGTTCAGTTTCTTTTGGGGTAGGTATCACCAGTGACGCTCAGGCCAGAAAGTGCCACACCTGAAGTCATATCTCAAATCCTCAAAGCCAAGTGTCATCCAAACTAGTCTTTCATCAGTAAACATCAACAAAAGACTGAACTGAATACAGATTCTTTTCTACTCTCCCTCCCCAGTACTTTATAGTCTGCTTTGATATGGTTTGTTCATTTTATCACAGTGTTGTAAAAAGTACTAAAATCTTTGCTACCAAATACAGCATTTGTTGAGAATAAACATTTTGTTAAGGCCAGCTTCTATCTTTTAAAGATTAATAGGAAATTATTAATCTTTTACTAAAGCTGGGCTGTAAAATGTAAACATATTTTACCTAGTTATATAGAAAATTATTTTAATAATTTATACCCACTTCATACAAGTTTTTCCTCCATCTACTGCCTCCTCTGCTCCATGTTCAGACACACATTTTGCCAAAGAATCCTAACTGTCTGAGAAAAGTTAAACCCTTCATCAACACCTATATACAGCAATTCTCAATATGGATTTAAGGTCTCTAGCAAACAAACAAAAATTCAAAGAACTGAGAAAACACCACCATTCTATTAAAACCAGTCAGATTTCAGGAAGAGAAAAACACTAAGGTTACAGTCTAATCTACTGCAGGTCTAAATCTCAAATGATTTGAAACTCCATTGGAATATTATTGAAGGAAGTACTGCCAGTACCTTTGTTCAAAAGAAGGATTAATTTGAGAAGAACAGAAGGGAAGGAAGCTGAAACAGCCTTACTCAGTAACATCCGAGTTTTCTTGGGAAATCTCTTATTTAAATACTAAGATGACCATATGTCTTCAAGATCTTACCAGAAAGGTTTCAGGCTATATTTAACACAACACAGGAGACAAGCTGGCTAGTATTTTAGTCAGATCACATTAAAAATGTAAGAATATAATCTAAAAAACCATATTGGAAGCCTGCAGGCAATTCTTGTCTATCTTCACCTACCTGTTGCCTCTGTATTTCAGTCCTCGAGTATGTTTCCTAAAAAAAAAAAAAAAAAAAAATGTTGTGAGAACTCAGAGCTAACATGCAATTGCCTATTTCCTTAATCGGACATTCATATTACATAAAAATCAAGATGGATTTGGGCTTCTATGCCTAAGTGTTAAACAGATGGCAAGATTAGTAGAAAAAAAATTAAGAGTATTTGGAATCACTTAATTTCATTACAAATACTTCACAAAATTATTCTGCTTGATCTTTCTGAAGAACATTCTAAATATAACTGGGTAACCCTTCCCGTCTTTAAAAAAGCAGCAGTATTGCTGCCAATTGCAGCTACTTGCTCCCATTGGAAACAAAATATCTTTTTCTAAAAATTATTTTATCAAATTTTTGGAGTTTTAGGGT
Organism: Sagittarius serpentarius; assembly: GCA_034782735.1. Taxonomy (NCBI): domain Eukaryota; kingdom Metazoa; phylum Chordata; class Aves; order Accipitriformes; family Sagittariidae; genus Sagittarius; species Sagittarius serpentarius. The sequence goes on along the minus strand of JAVKLA010000030.1, from coordinate 24,638,404 downwards.
TTTTTAATAAATATAATGTAGTTTTTCAAAAGTGATGTATTTTCCCACTTCAAATACTATACAAACTTTTATAAAGTGACATTTTTCAAATCTTTGACTTTCAAGGTGCAAGCATGTTCCAAATTTACAAAGGAAAATCTGATAGACTGATCTATGAACAGATTACTTAAGGTAGACAGGGTTTTTTTTTTCTGTAATGAAATTTAAAAAAAGGACTAAACAGTCATGCTTTACGAGAGTCTAGTTACTGATATGAGTTAAAAATGTTCAGAGGTAGGACAGAAGCCTATACGTCATATATGTGTGATCACATAATGTATGACTGTTTCTTAGAGTTTTCTGCTTTAGGGAGGCAAGAGACCAACATTTGTTCTTCTGAATTCAGAGGAGTATATAAAATGGCTATTTAAAACAATTTCATAACAGAGTTGTGTTACAGTTTTGTATTTATCTTAATTCCTTTTTGCAAACTTGCAGAGGAAAGCTACTATTACATATATTAGAATGGCAAATACTTTGAACCTGTAAACAGCACATATTATATTGCACTTTTTTTGCAAAGGCACTAACAGCAGCTTTAAGCAAAACCACAGTAACCAGCTAATGCAACTGTTGGTGCCAGAGAGGTGAGAAAACTTAATATTCTGATCTATTTGTCTTTGAATAGGATAAATTAGTCTGCCAGACTTAATAAAAAGACTACAACCTTCTGAACATTAGGTGTTTTCAGAGATTGGAGACTTTGAACTGTACAGAACCAAAGCATATTTTAGTACCAGTTACAGGGTCAAATTCCGCTCTTGACTTCATCTACTCATTGAAACAAGTTACATAAGAGCAGTAATTGGCCTAATATATCATGATACTCCCCTCCTTCCAAAATATTTCCTTTGTAGTCAAGCAAACTACAAAGCAGTACCTTCCACATAAGTCATCAAACTTTAAACTTAAAACTACTTTGCATTAATGAGCTACAATGCCTGTCTCTTACCATGGATATACTGTAAAGGTTAAGCCAGTATTCCTTATTTTCCAAGTATGTTACATTTGCACCCATAACCACACAACTTAAATTGTGAAGCTCACCCACAGAACACACAATTTTCTAATGTTTACATATTTTTTATTAGGTGGGCAATATTGTTCTTAGTTCAGCTAATTTGGAGGCAACAAGCTTCTGAGGTCTTTATGACCAACTGGCTACACCCCTTGCCTTTATTTACTATGCCTCTTTCCACATATAAAGTTATCTATATTATATCATTGTTCTTGAATCTGATCTATTTAATAAAAGAAAAGAAGAGAAAAAAGATTTCCTTTCTCTTGATAGTAATTGCTAAATTTGGTTATGACAACAACAACCAAACACCTCATTACAACCTTGTTTGTTTTTCACACTAAATCTGAGCTTAAGTTGAGCTGCTGTTTTCACAGTATAGCTAGCAGGTTCTTTTTCAGTTCTCCACCATCCATGCTGGCATTCTTTCTGAGAGAAGCCTGCTGTCACAGGGCTCTCCTCTTAAAAACTTTCCTCATTGTAGCTTCCTGGTTTGGGTGTTTTCGTTTTTTTTAAATCAATTCTGATATCTAGATGATGACCTAAGTTGCTAGGAGACATACAGGTGCTGAAGGCTCAGTTTTGCACCCAAACTGCAATTCTGAAAATATGTGGACTCTCCTAGCTTCGCTGACATAACCAGGAATAAGCACTTAGGTTTTGCCAGAACAGCAGTGGAGATCATCTAAGTATTGTCTTCTAGGTTTTCTCTTGTACTTTCAAATTTCAAAAACTCCACAGGGACTAGGGCCCAAAAGGTCTTTCAAGGAGAAGTAACAAATGAAGTATAGCAATTTTCCACAAGCTATGAAACATCAGCTTTCCACATATGACAGTATTGGCTTCTCTGTCATCAAGAGGCCTGAAATGGAATTATAGCTGCTACAGGAAAAAAAACCAAAACAACCCAACTCAGTCCAACCCAAACCAAACCAGGTCTAAAATTCATAGACGATTTTTAGTTGTTATCTGCTTCCGTGATACATTTTTATTTGAGTACAAACTCAGAAAAGGTTAGCTGAGGGAGTTGTGAAACATTACATCTTTTGAGGTAAAGGCCAGAAAAGTATAACTTGGAGTTAATGGAATTACAAAATCAAGTTTTTTGGAGATTTTTCTTTAAAAAAAGCATACTAGATCATGTAAGAGCTTGTAGGGTAGAATATAAGGTTTAGCTAACTGGCAGTAAGACCAGTAAGACTTACCCTACTAGGAATCTCAAGAGATAATGAAGTTCATAAACTCCATTACCAAAACCATACCAAATAGACAAAGGGAAACATTAGATCACATAAATATAATCTGCTTTCATATTCCGTTATTGCAAACTTGATGTGCAACAGTATGTGGTAAAAATATTATTAAGATTTACCAGCTTACTCTGTGAAAACATAAAGGCCCATTATCAAGAAAGCCAGAACAGAGAAGTAAGGCTTTTACACAAATTTGAGAAGTTACTTCATCTTTAATATCCTCATTCTGATGCTGAAAAAGATTAACAAATCAATGAAAGTTTTATTCTGTTCATATCTGTTCAGGTAGTTCCCCAAGTCTTCAGGATTTTTCAACAGCCTTGACCACTAAATCTGTTTTCATGGAATGGGACCCATACTTTCTAAGATCCCAAATTCATTTTAGCCTAAAATTCAGCATTTGTAGACCTGCATATCTTGAGCTAAAAGAGAAACATATACAGAGCCACTTAATCAGAAATTTGTTCTAATAGTACCACCTGAAATTTGACCTCACAGAGAATCGTGTAACAAGCCAGAGATATTCAGTCTGATGAGTTAACCATTTCAAAATTTTTAAAAATAAACATTACAAAAGGGCCTTTTAATGCAATTCTATAGTTTACACTCAGCTCAGTTTTAAAATCCCAATTGTTATCTAAATTTTTCAAGCTGTTCTCTTTGCTGTATTTTGTCTTAATAATGAACTTTATTATACCATCAAAAATTGTATCAAATTAGAGAAAAAGATTCTTTGGTAAGTATGCTTTCACACAGAAAAAAATACATCATTACCTTCTTAGTGAGTACTGTCCTTTTTTTGAAGACGACTTTATATAGGAAGAATGAAACAAACGAAGGGAAGGATTTCCAACAGAATCCAGTTTTTATTCTTAAAGAAATCCCTTCACTATCCCCTCTGTGACATGCACTTGCTGTGTGTAACCATCCTAAATAAGCATATTCTGGCAAAAGCAAAGTTAATGCTATAATGAATATTTTGTAAGATAAAATTATTGTAAACTCTTCTCTGTGCTGGCCTGTAAATCCTACATCTTGTACCAATCTTAAGATTCTGCAAGTGGTCTGAATAACTCTGGCAGAGTGAAGCGGGGAAATAGGAAAAGTGACCTACTATGGGGTTGTGACATCATTACCAGTTTCAGACTGGTATGCATTCAGGTACTGTCATCACATTTGATTCGCAGTGTCCAAATGACAATAAGAGTATTTCCTAGAAATAGGACTATTTCTTGTAAGTCTGCTCATCAGCTTGTACACGTTCCATAGGTCCTTCCCAAAGGAAAACTGAAGTCCATGCGGCTTACAGGTACAAGGACAGTTGGTCCGAGACACATTTTCAAGATCAAAGCTTGCATTTTCTAGGTGACTTAAATTCAGAAGAATGTAAGAAACATGATGTTCAAGAAAAATTGAACAATACTTCCACAAAATAGGGTAACAGTACATATAAATAAATACAGTATTTCAGTGGTAAAAACATAATTAAAAACCAGACCCTCTAGGCAGTGTAGAATTTTAACTGCAAACCAACTCACTAGTGAAAACTGATGTGAAAATTCATAAGTTTATGAATAGGTGAACAAATACAACAACATAGTGACGCTTCCAAACACAACGGGTTTTGTTCTTTAACAGTTGTCAGAGGAAAAGCTCTTTTTTTCTTTTTTTGCGAAGGGGGGAGAGAGAGAGAGGGAGGGGGAACTAAAATACACAAAGGGCTATTTTCTTCCTACATTGCTACCCCCGGCTATTGTTTTCTGAAGAACAGAGTAAGTATGGACAATACTTCCAGTTATTTATTTGGTTTAGTGTTAGTTTAATTTAGTATTTATTAATTTGTTAAGCCTTTGGTCTCATTATTATCTACTGGCCACTGTCTTTCTTGAAGGCATCTTGACCTTCGGGCATTCAAAACACCTCCGTGCAATGGTCATCCTGAGAAGGGCAAATGTACATCTAACTCTGTAACTGTCACAGGAAGATATCAATTCAATTAATCATAACAAAATGGTGATTTTTAAATTAAACGTTACATTTATCTGTTCTGACCTTAGTAGACTGAGAAAATTTAGAAGCTACAGATGTAAAAGGACAGGAAAAGGACATGTGCATTTTCTTCAAGAAATCAACTGCAGTGACTTTTACTTATTATTAATAAATCAAAAAGGCTGAGGTATTTTAAAGGCACATTTCTCACTGTAACTGAGATATTCTAAAACATTGTTTCTAATGTTTCTTTCAGTAAAAGAAATGGATCACCACTTGATGTAAAAATAGAACAAGGAAACAAGGGTAATCTTCTAAATGTATGATATCCGTAAACCCCAGGTCAGGATAATAGATAGGACAGAAAATATTAAAAATGTAGTATTACCACATTACTTCTATAGAGGTACATAAAAATTAACACCCTATTACGTACAAATTTCCTCCTAATCATCAAGGACAGTTTGTTTTCTTAGAAAGGACTAAACTCCTGCTTAAGAGTCTCCTCTTCTTAATTCCAGGAATTTTGTCTGTAATACATTTATAGCCAAGTCCTTGTAAATTACTGTGATTTATTAAAATTAATTAGAAAAATGATAAATTAACTAGGATATCCATCAACCTTATTGCCTTCAGCCATTTTTCTCTTCAGAATATCTTCTAAGAAAACATACAACTGAGACCATTTTTACCTTGAACACAAGTAGTTATTTTGATTCTCTAAGAAGTGCTGTAATATGACAGAAAACCTAAAGCATAACTAGAAGAAATGGTACTAGAACATGCAAATAAGAATTCATTCTGAACAATGTCCCTTCAAAAATCTAGGACATGGCATTAAAGTTAATAGCTAGTTGTAGCTTTACTGTCTTACAGCCATTCTTATTTAAAATACAATTTTAGATATTCGCATTAAGCAATTACTGCTTCTTCTGGCCTCAAAAGCTCTTAGGGGAGCTGGAAGTGATGGACACCATCAAACACTATACACAACCTATATGACTAAATAATTACTTACCATAAAATCTTCCAGCTCAGGAGCAAAAGGCAAATCCATCAGGTGCCAGCTATTCTTACCTACAATGCCCTCAGTGCTTGTTACTCACATACTTAGGCACAATGAGGAAACAGTTCCTTAGCTGTATAAATGGGCCTAAAAATTTACAATCTACTAACAGAAATCAGGTTTTGTACATTTAAGGTAGCTAGTACCTAACAGGTGGGTTTTAATTGGTTTGTGCCTGGATAACTTTGATTGCTGCTCATCTTATAAATGAAATTTTAAAAGAAAACTTTCAAGTTTTGAGCTCATTTTCTATGTGTATCTGTGAATATTTTTTTGGCATTGACATCAGGGATACTATACAAGAAGAAATATACCCAAATGAAGTTTTGGTTTGAATTTTTCCCACCGCTAACTACATTTATTTCTTGAATTTTAAGATGTTAGACTCCATCAGGGCTCCCAAAGTTACTATGAAGAAGACTCCTGTTGTGCATTGCTCAAAATGGATCACTAATAGTTCCTTCTACAGCAAGGATTCTTTATTTGTCATATGTATCCCACTACCTTTTTTTACACAAGTTTACCAGTATTCACAGTTCTGAAGTGTCTAAGATATGGCAGTCTAACAGATAATTCTAAACGTTATAGCTTAGTATAAAAGTAGTTTTTCTCATGCTCTGTGCATTTCATGAAATATATATTTTCTTAAAACTCCACATATACAAGCCCTTTACAGATGAGATCCATCTGTATATGCTCTACTTCCTTGGCTGACACATCAAGACACGACATGACATAACTCACTGCATCAATCTTTTCAGGATATTACTGTATGATTTAATACAGTATGACATGACTATTAAGAACCAGATGCAGTGCTTCATAATACCACAAGTCAGTCTGAGGTACAAGAAAATACAGTTCACCTTCAACTATGATCACAGAACTACTCCTTAAGAACTAATTAGCCCCCAGTCTGTTGAAAAGGTCATAAAAGGTCATGAAAAGGTCAAACTTTGAAGATATGTTTGCATGTGCACATGTGCAATCAAGCTGCTGCCATCAAGTAATAAAAGGTTCCACGATGTGTTTCTTTTTACTCTCCAATTGCTTTAAATGATTGTCCTGGTTTCGGCTGGGATAGAGTTAATTGTCTTCCTAGTAGCTGGTACAGCGCTGTGGTTTGGGTTTAGTATGAGAAGAATGTTGATAACACCCTGGTGTTTTCGGCTGTTGGTAAGTCTTGTTTAGACTCAGTCAAGGACTTTTCAGCTTCTCCTGCCCAGCCAGCAAAGAAGGCTGGAGGGGCACAAGAAAGTTGGGAGGGGACACAGCAGGACAGCTGTCCCAAACTGGCCAAAGGGGTATTCCATACCATGGGACATCATGCCCAGTACAAAAATTGGGGGGAGTTGGCCGGGGGAGGAGCGCTGGTCAGGCATTGGTCGTCAAGTGGTGAGCCACAGCATTGTGCATCACTTGTCTTGTGTATTCCAATCCTTTTATTGTTATTGTCACTTTATTGTTGTTACTAGTGTCATTTTTAGTTTCTTCCTTTCTGTTCTATTAAACTGTTCTTATCTCAGCCCACGAGCTTGACTTTATTTTTCCGATTCTCTCCCCCACCCCACTGTGTGGGGGGCAGTGAGTGAGCAGCTGCGTGGTGCTGAGTTGCTGGCTGGGGTTAAACCATGACAACGATGAATTCAAAATTCTCATGTATAAATAGCAATTTATTTCTTACACAAACATACACACTGGCATTCACCTAATGAAACTCCTTTAGTGAAATTCGTAAGTTTAAAATAAGAACATCAATAGTTAGCATCAGTTCCACTCTCATTGTCCATGTTGTTTGGGTTCATAGCCTTAATACTATTCTCAGCTGACCAGTGAGCAACTCGGAGAACAGCCTGAAGAAGTCTTGCCAAAAAATGTGCCCTGTTCAATGACAAAGTGAATGTTCTGATTTCTAATACTGATTAAAAAAGGGGGAAAGGGGAAAAAAAAGAAAAAAATACTGATTAGCCCAATTTACTTTAAGGAGGGCTGCTCAGCTGGTGGGAAGAGCTACACAAATGGTGGTGAAGAACCAAAAGAGCTTGTTTTCAGATGATCATGAAGAAGCTAGAAGATTTCCCTGAAAAACCCCTGTGCAGAGGTAACCAAGTTGTAACTCACAGAGAGTTCGGATGACTTACCAACTACACAGATTGAGGTCCAAAACAATCCTGTTCCAAGCTCAATAGCAAGGTATAAGCACATAAAAGCAAATAGGTACAAAAATGTTTGCCTTGCACAGAAGTAAGCTACCACTTGCCAGCTGACATATGTCTGTGTCTGCTCCACAGTGTTTAGTGATTTCTCCAGAAATTCAAGCATTTCCGGGACCCTGCTCTGTACAGAGCTTGTTTCTGTCATCAGTGATATACAGTGTAAGACACAGGTTAGGAGGATGGGCAAAACAGGAAACAAAGGAGTTCGGAGAAATGTGTTCAGATAACAATGTCAAATATGGATTCAGAAAATCTATACAACATTATAGTTCTAACACAGTTAAGGAAACTGCACAAAGAGCTGATCTTTGGGATTTTAACTCCCAGTAACTGCAATGCTGGAAAAGGGAAGTAGATACTGTATAGACATTTGGAAATTTGCAGACTAAACTCCTTTTTCCATGTCCTATTCTGCGGATATCCCCCAAAAAGAAATAAATTAATAAATGTCAGGTTCCATAGATGATTAAAATCCAAAGGAGATCAAAAGGGAAATCAAACACTTTCTGACCCCAACCTACCCCAGGGGAAAAAAAAATTTTAAAAAGCGGGGGAAAAAAGAGAAAAAAAAAAGGAAAAAAAAAAGAAGAAAAAAAGCCATGCTGTTACCAAAACAGTTCATTTCAATCTTGCCTGGACTCCTTTTAGAGTGGCGGCCTCATTGCCACTGCAGAAAGGAGACTGTCCTTCCCAGGATCAGCTGCTGTTACTGTTCTCTTCTCCCACCTCCCCTCCCTGCCCAGTCCCACAACAAACCCAAAGGCAGCAGAGGCTAAAAACAGAGCAGTGATTCAGCAAAGTTAAGATTCAATACCCATGATCATTTCAGTTAGAGATGAGAATGGTCGATAGCCTACTTACAGCTCCCTTATGCCCCACTGAGCCCCACAACCCTACCTGTCCTGCTCAGAGCTGAAGTTACATGTACCCCAAGCTTCCGGCCTTTCAAAACTACAGCTAACATCTCTTTAGCTTTTTTCCTCTTATCTTCCCAAAATCCACTGAACATAAAACTGAGTTTTATCTACTCTGCTGACAAGCTTTGAGCCAGCTCTGGCTGGCACCAAGCACTGCTGGAAATGAGTGACTGGATTAAATGTGCCATTCATCTGATAATGATAACTGTCTGAGATTGCCAACCTGCAAATTTTGAAGGTACAGCGAAAGGATATTCCCATTAAAATGTCTCATGCAAAATTCACAAACAATTGACAATGAGTGTTATCCAAGTTTAGATAAAAGATTGCAAAGGGCATAAATCTAAACAACTCTGACCAGTCACAATCAACAAAGGAAAATAAAAGCGCTTACACCACCTCTTGTCCTCTGTTTTCTGTTTTGTGTGGTGCCATACAGGCCATTCATTTCTCTTCAGTGGTTCTGCAAAGTGCATACACATAAAATATTTAAACAGTAGGCTGTTACCTATTCCCTTTTAATACCAATTTAAAATTTGAGTAAGTTAATACAGTGGGATTTTTTATTTCACTGTAATTGGAAGTTACATAAAGGAATGAGACTGTGAGATTTGAGAAGTAGGAGGTTATACCAGCAGACTTTCTGATGTATGTATTCTTGTAGGCAAGGAGCATTAATGAAAACATGACGTTAGAAAATAACCAGCAAAGATTTCTGTCAGTAGCTCAGTTAAGACTAAGAACAGGAGGAGAATACATTTGAGTCAAACTTAACTGGCTAAGTGTGAAGCACAATGTTCAGACAGAAGCCCAGAGTTAATAAGATTCCTCCTGACAGGCTGATGCTAGATAACCAGAACATGACATATAAACCACTGACATTTAATATTTTCTTTGCCTGCTGTGTGCAAGCCACATTTTAAAAAAAAACAAAAAAAACCAAAACAAAACAAAAACCCAAAATAAAAGTAAGCTTACAGCTTGTTTCTGAAAATGCTATGCAAAATGATCTCAAAATAATTGAAAGTACAACTGAACTGTAAAACAACATTCAAAATACCTTTATAAGAGGGCATAAAAAGGAGGTTTAAAAGTTACCAGTTGTTTTAACCCTTCATTTTATTTGTCTGTATATGAACTATATCTTAAAACAAGAGCTCTTAGTTTCTCTCCTAATTTGAAAAAAGAAAATAGTGGTGGCATCTTAAAGCTAGAAAATCATACTAACCTAAGGATTCCTTGCATCTTTTGGTTTTAACCAGTTGTTAGAATTAAATCCGGTTGTCAAAATACAACCCTAGTGAAAACTGGAAAGAATTCGTACAATACTTGCATTGCATAAGTTTTCTCAGCTAATGCTGGCAATAGCTGGGAATTTTCAATGAACCAGGGCTATAAGACTTGTAAGATAATGACTACAGTAAGTGAGCCAATGTATAGCTCACTGCTGCTGAATCTCTTTATCTCCCTTAACACCACACTTCCAGAGAAAGCTTTTAAGTATCAGAATGCTCATACACCAGACCACTACTGCTGATGGCAAATGAAAAGACCACCACTTTAACCACATGCAAAATGTGATTAGAGAGGTCTTCTTTTCATTTGCCATCAGAAGTGGTTAAAATAAGACTCTAGATAAAGGTACAAGTGAAAGGTACAAATTGCAAAATATATAGTACTTAACAGACTGAGCTCACACTTGCTGCCACCATTGGAAGCTTGTTATATATGAATACTTGCAAAAAAAAAGCATCAGACACAAATACGATAGTATTTGCATTTGAAATTACACACTTGCTGCCTGTAATGGAACAAGCACCTATGTAAGAAACAGATTCAGCATCAATGGATGCCTTCCACATGGCTGGGAACAAAATGGATTTTGTGGTCTGAATGCAGATCAAATTGCTTACCCTGCTGCTGGGACGCAAACATGAATACTAGTCAATGCATGTTAGCTGCAGTGGTCACAACAAAAGAAGCACAACATACGTGACAATTTTTTTTCACTTACTTGCTAACACACTGTGACTGTAACTATTCACCAGAGCCCTAATAAAGAGGTAATTAACTGAGCGAGACATTTCTGAGTGAATCCAATGTGATCAGAACTATGCATGCAATTTTGTGTGACCATAAGGGGAAAAAAAAAAAATAAAAAAAAATCAGAGTTTGAACACTACATGCAGGCAATACATTGTAGAAAAGAAACAAATAATCAAACAAACCTCCAGCAGGGTCTGTATATCTCACTAAGTATTTCTTTACATAGATTCAAAGAATAATTTCTTTTGGATGGGATTTCTGGAGGTCACCTCATCCACCCTCCTGCTTAAAGCCTAACATCCAGTTAGGCTAACTGGAAGACAGGTTATCTTGCTCAGGGCTATGTCCACTTAAGTTCTGAAAACTCAAGAATAGGTATTCCCCAACATCTCCAGTCCATTCAAGTGCTTAATGACCCCTGTTGCAGAATTTTCCTACCTTTTGTTTTCCCTTGCAACCATTTGTGAGCATTGCATTATAACCTCTCACTGTCCACCTCTAAGATGAGACTGACACCATCTCCTCTATCCATCTGTTAGATAGTGAAAGGCTGCAAACCAGGTCCCACTGCCAAGCCTTCTCCAGGCTGACAAATAGCCCAGGTCCAGATTTAGTAACCTAGAGCAATCAAATACAGACCCTCAGCATCTCTGACAACTCAAAAGATGTCCAGTCTTGAAAGGTTTCTAGAACATCTACTTCCATGCCTATTCCATCCACCACACAAAGCAAAACAACCTTTTTGAATACCCTATGGAAAAAAAACAAAGTACTACACGAAAAATCAAAATCCTATAAATCAATGTGACCTATGAAAAAAGCAGAAAACAACAAGATTTAATTTTCTCTGTTCCTGCAACATATTTTTCCTCTGCTTTGTTGAATACTGTTGTCCAAATAGCAAACAGAACACACACTTCTGTACATTACAAAGGAAGAAAAATAAATCAGCCCAAGGTACTCTCTAGACAGAGGCAATTTACACCTGACTTAAGTCTCACCTTCAAATCCTATCAGCAATAAAACAAGAATCACCAAGTTGATTTTTCTAAGTAGCAATAAAAATAGGAGTGCAATCTGCTCTACCTCTTCTGTCCAGGTATGGTTAATTTCTATTCAGAAGCATATAAAAGGACATCAGCCAAGTTATTTTTTCTCTTACCTTGAATTATTTTTTTTCTGGTCCTGAAAACAGACAGCAGGCTACCTGAAGTGTGAGATTACTAAACATAAATTTGTTGCAAAAAACCCTGCCATGGAAAAGAAGATTTTCAAAATTACTCCTGTGTTTTGAACTGGTATAGGGGTCATTAATGGACCTGTGCTAGTAAAAACTTTATTTTGTAGTAAAGTTACTCCATACAATCTTAACAGTTACCAGAACTGGGAAGTATTTTGCCGACTTTATAACTGTCACAAAGGAAAATCCGTATTATACTAACAGAACAGTTTTATTCTTTAGTAAGATTCCATGCTAAAATTTCTAATCCTATGCAGTAAAGGTGTTAGATGTCTTCATGCAGCTGTTAAAGCAAGTGAAAAATACGGTCCTGTAGCTAAAATACTAGAATATACACCACTGCCTTAAAAACACTACGATCCTAAAAGTATTTCTAATGGTGACTGGAGTAAGGTCAAACATATTAATATCATAACTAAATAAAATGGAAACCTCTAATTTATTATGCTTTTATGGAGTAGTCCATCATAATTTAATGGGAGCAATCCTATCCATATTTTTCATGTACTGTGTAAAAATGTAATTGTTTTGATGAATGATTCTCAAGGTATCCATAAGTGTTATTGATTTTGCAGGAGGTGTGATGCAAAAGTGGTTTTTCTGGGTCATTGAAAGCAACTAAATTTACACAAGAACATTTAAGTTTCATTTGTTTAAACATATTAGAATAAAGTCAAGTGCAATAACCCAACAAGTTCCTCTTGTTTATAAACATAAGTGAATGTCTAAAACTGGAAGAACTTTTCTGTCTGTAATCTCCAGATTTTTTTTCCCCAGCAATGCTAAATCCCCTCCTTGAAGGCATTTTACATGAAAAAAGAAAATTATCAAGCATTCACTCTTCTATTGCAGAAAAGGTGTTTGGATAATTTTATGGAGGTGTCAAATCATGGTCACTCAGAAAAACTAATTACTTCAGTTATTACAAGCAATACAACCTTTTTACATTTGTTACCTCTGCAGCTCTGATATTCAAGATAATGGAGTTCGGGCTTGGAAGAAACAGTTGTTTGTAAGTCTAACTAGAAAAACATATAGATTAAGAAAGAGACATTGTCGGAAATGAGAGATTTGGTCCTCAGAGGGAGTTAATCCTGAACATATTCTCTGTTCTGTCTCTTCTCATATCATGGTTTCATAGAAAAAATGCCCAAGAAGATATAAGGCACTGAGTTTTAACATAACAGAAAAGAAACAAAAGTCAAGGAGAAATCTCTAGTCTTAAAACAGATGTGCATACAAATCCACATATATTTTACTTGCAAAGAAAGGCTAACATTAAAAGACAAGAGGGCTTCAGCAGAACTGCAAAATGTTAATATTCTTCCCCTGAGTAAAGGCGGTATTGTTTAGTATGCTGTGTTGTCCCAGGACATAACTAAAAAGTCAACAGCTCAGCTGAAATCAATGACTGAATTGAAGCCACTGTTCAGCTGAAGTCAATCACAGCTATAAAAAATTCTCTCTGAAAAGTGACAGTGAGAAGCAATAATATACCCAAATTCTCTGTTTTGCAGCTATTTTGCAAACTAAGAAAGTCACAAAGTCACTTACAATAACACTTATTTGTCAACAACAGCTCTAAGTCATTTCACAGGATCACTATCGAACTTAGCAAGATTGCAACACTGGGGGGGGAACTTGACAAGTGTGGATTAATCACCCACCCAAATGGAAGACTGTATTTATGAGTCATCTTCTTTTGAAAAAGAGCTTCATATTTATTTAAACTCTTTTTAATTTTGTTGCTCATTAATTTCCTTTATTCCTTTCCGAAGTAACAAGTTACACATGGGTCATTTGAAATAGTTATTTGTTTATGTCCTTATTCTATTAAACAAATGGTAAATATTTATCATTCTTGCTTTTCACCAGGTAATGCTTTGGATACACAAGAATTATTGTATTCTAGTCTCGGGACTTAAACTTATCTCCCTGCTGTCACCAACTATATTTAACTAACTCAGATTGTTTCAGAAAAATAATTGCAATTCCCAGCTATTAACTTCAGCTTCCAAATCCATTAACATAAAATCACATTGTTAGTCTCAAAGTCAAACCTTTCTAGTGTCCTTACAAGCGAGTTTGTATTTTACCCTGACACTGAGTTATACTGTACTCTTTAGGAGGACTACAAAACTGGGTGACACAAGCTCCATCATGTACTTGGTTCTCACTTCCCCTGGCCTTGCCTACATCCTCTTTTTGGCTTTTTTTGTATTAAGCAGCCCCTTCAGTAAGTCAGATTTCTCTGCCAGTTTCCAAGCCCTCTCTAGAAGCCTTTGCTTCTGCTTTTTTGTTTGTTTGTTTCAGTTTACACAGATTTCACCTTGGCAACAGCAGCTTTGTAAGGTGCAAGTTTTCTGGTTTACTATTTATGGACCAGTTTAGGTAATAGCCGAAAATGATGTGAAGATGCCATTAAAAAAAAGTGCAAAAGCAGCCATGCCAAAACCAAGCAAACCAAACAAACAATGCCATTAACCCCCTAAACTACATAAAAAGGATATTTGCACATTGAGTATGAACAACAGTAAGTACTGACCACTATCAGCATGCATGTCAACAGTCACTCAATTTATGGCCAAAAAAATGTTATGAAGCCACTTCTAATATGTCATTAGTATTTTTTTCCTCATAATTGAACACCAAGAATTGTTATATTTAGATCAAATACTTCATATAATTTTTCATTTAATTCTTATTTCCCTGCCTTTCATTAAAAGTATCCTCAAAATCGCCTTTCCATTCTTCAAACTAAGAACCTGAAAATGGTTTGGCACTTTTTTCCAGCTCTCACATATTCCTTGTATATACAGAAGTACAAGTGTTTTTTGTTTGTTTGTTTAACTTGGGATTTATTATCTCCTCTGTTCTTCACCTTCACAAAAGTCTTCCCCACACAAGAAAAAGCTTTATCATGCATGCATGTCCTTCATTTTTATTTTCTCTTACAGCACTTTTCATACAGGGATGGTAACGATATGGCACAAATTCAATTAAAGTGCTCCTGGAAAATACAGTTCTGTTTGTGGAGGAGAAAAGGTCATCTTTTTGCAGCTTGCACTAGGAAATTAAAAACACACTTTCAGAATAAAAGAATGTGGCAAAATAGTGGTAAAGCTGTCCTTATCTTTTGAACTGAAATCATTACAATTATTATTAGCCACCCAGAACTGCTCTTCAGTACTGAATTGAACTTCTATTAGATTTGTCTTACTTTTCATACACCTGTAAGAGGTTGTTCAGATAATATTACTTGGATGTAAGCATACAAGAACCTCCTCAATGTTTAATATTAAAAATATGTGCAATGTAAATTATGACATCATATTAAACTCTTTAGAACTTTATTATTAAAAAGTGGAATTATTGATGATCACTTTATATACACATAATTAAACATAATTTAAATTCCTAGGGCAATGGGATAAAGTGGTCTAAATCGGTCACTTGAATGTGTAAATATTGCATCATGTAAAGTCTTTTTCCAATTCTAGCCATCAAAAAGTCTTTTGATTTATTGTTTTATTTAGCAATTCTTAAAGACTTGCAGGTTACAGATTGAGGGGCAAGCAAAATTTGCTTTTCAAACTTCAGCTAGCATTTGTAAAGCTTGCCACTGATCACATCAATATAATTCAAGGTTAACCTTTTTAAAATACCTGGAACTGAATTAATCTAACTAGGAGCCTTATCTAGCAAATAGACCTCTTTGAATGGTAAGTTTCATGATCCAATTAATTCAGTCATATGCAGCAGATATTGTTTCTAGATATACCAGATGCTAAACGCTCAAAAGGCCAAACATGATAGTTATCCAAAATAGCACTAGTCTATGGCTAAACTGATAAAAGTTGGAAGCTATGCCTTCGCTGAAACGTTTTGTTCCTTTCTACTGCAAGTGTCTGAAAGTAGAAGTGTGTATCAAGTGAAATATTTTATTCACCTCGAAACCATTTTTTTTGTGTGTGTGTTCCTGACTGATCTAAGGAAAGTTTACGCTATGGAACAGAAAATTCATAAAATAAAGATCAAAACTCTGATGTTTTACTAGCTATTTCTTAACCCTGCAACACAGGAACACATATGCTGCTCCCAGCACAATGGTCATTACATACTGCTATAAAAAGTATTTCATAACACAAAATGGTTTTGGTTTTAAGTTCTAGATGAAGAGATACGCTAATATTATTAATGTTCCTTGATAAGTACAGCTTGTAGCTGAGAAAATATAAAAGCCATAATTTCATTTTCTTATTAAATAAGCAATTACAAATCTTACAATGTTTAATTTATCAGAAAAGGAATTTTTATCTCCATAATAGATGGTAATGATACAAGCTATAAGAAATATTTAGTGCTTATTATTTTGATAAAAGAATAAAACACGTTACGATGCCTGTTGCATGAAATGTTAATCTTACATATATAACCATCTATGATTCTCCAAAATTTTGCTAAACAGTAAAAATTTTAAATACTGTTAACATATTCATTATCTTTAAAAAACAGATATTAGAAACTAGGCTCCTTCTGTACAATAAAACCAGTTTAAATCTGCATATAAATGGTAGAAAAAAATGTTTAACAATTTCAAAATCTGACAAACTACTGGAAAACTTACATAGAACATACTTTCTTCTTCTTTGTTTTTTTTAATAAGCTCAAATGTTTTTAAGCCTAAACTTCAAGCTTCTGTGATGTGTCAGATACATCTACGCCCACACCTGTTTCAGGAGACAAATTGTGTCTTTTTAAAACTTTGTCTCTTCAGAAATTAACAGGTGAATGTCTTGCAAAGGTCATTTAAAAATCCAAGGGTGCATCTGCCTGGCATGATCAATTATTAGAAAGAACCAGCACTTAAAAATTAATTATTCTAAATCATAAGATGGTGTCATCTTTTTTCATGAAGAGAGAGAAACAGCTGAAATAGATTATGAAAGATTATTCCTTTCTGCTGATTTTATTAGTGGTTTTGTAATCTTCCAAATTTTGCTTTCCTGGAAATAGAATTTGGTTAATCATTTTGATTTTTTTTCTTTGAAGTTTCAGATATTGGCCTCTGACAGAGAGTGTAGACTAGACAAGATGAATCTCTACTCTGATCTAATATAGGAACTATTTTTTATGTTCTCAGTGCTGCTGCTAGACAGTGAATTTGTTAAAGGTTGGAGGAAGCATACAGAAAAAAAAAGGAAAAAGAGGATTGCAACTGGGTTATATGTGAGAAGCCAATAAACTAACAAAAGAACCATATAGCAAGGTATTCAAGGGCAACATAATTGGGGAGTACACCTTGCAGTCAAGGAAAATCTTAAGTAGGAAGATGAGACTACCGGGAGGTTGCTTGAGTATTCCAAAATCCAAGGCTAAATTATTAGCTGTGAAACTAAACCAGAAGTGAACAAAGCACAATTTAGATTAAAACCAAGCAATTAAAAACCTTCCACAAAGCTTAACTTTGATCATGACTTGTTATGTTATACCTGATGAATGTGAACAGGGACGGAACCACAGAAACCAAGCTGCAGAGTACGGAATAGCTTTCTGAGCCTTTAATACTACTAAGCTGCAATCTTAAAATACAAAAAATGTGAAAGAGAAAGTGATGTTAGCACCCAGTATCAATCATGCAGTATTATTTGTTAATGAATGGAGCTGATATTTGGAAAAGAGTGGAATCAGTCGCAAAACAGAATCATAAATGTATTCATAGAGACTGAATGTCCCAAGCCATCTTGATCACTTTTCTGGTGCTGATGCAATTGCAGAACTATGAGAAAGGCATGCAGAAGATCTATCTGGATTTCTTAAAATATATTTGAAGCTATGTCACAGCATATCCTATGGGGAAATCAAATCAAATTGGTTTAGAGAGAAATACAATTAAATGAATCAAAAGCTGTCTAACTCAGGAGAGGGTAATTATAAATAGTACTTCCATCTAGATGAAGAAATGATGTCCATCACTGTTCCCCACAGATGCCCTTTGGGTCTTATTTTATCCAATATCTTTATTCTGAAAATTTATAAAGCAGGGATAAATAGTTGCATTCACAACTACTGAGCACTTATCCCCCTGTTGGAGAAACCCCATACTATTACTCAAACCTTGACAACCCCATCTGTATCCACACTGCAGGTCCTTGGGCAATAATCCTGAAGTGCCCCTCTGAAGATGCAGTCTAGACATGACAGGAATGTGTTACCTCACATGCCTTGCTAGAGGCCAAGCAAGTTCTTGCGTGCCCTGCACCACATTATCTCTGTGGTACAAACGACCACCTGTGCCATGACAACCCTGAAAAAACCCAAAGCACTTTTCTTCCTGAACTGGAAAAATGAGAGGATCCATGGCAGAATCCAACAGACAACCGACGTTATTATCCCTACACACTACTGTACATACCTCATTGTCTCACAGGCCAGTAAATACGGGTATATTTGCCATTACTGGGGACAGATGGCAGGCTGTGGCAGGTCCCAGGGGCTGCCCTTGGCCTGAGCGGGGCTGAGCTGGGTTTACCAGGCGCCCCGTGGCCAAGTGCCCATTGCCCAGCCGGAGCTCCAGCTCTGCGACTGGGTGCATGGGGACTATGAAGCAGCTTTCACCCCTTCCCTGGGGACAGGGGAAAAGGAGCAGGCAAGAACTGGAAAACGTATAAAAAAGAAAGCCAAATGGACCCCAAGACCGAAACAGTATAAGACACCAATATCATGCTCCCTGTGGCAAAGAAAAGAAAGTAATTCCCAGAATGAACCTCTGGCTCCTGTTGGCAAAGACCTCAGGATGCTGCCAACACACCTCATTTCCGCACTCCCTCTTTCTTCTTGAGAATCTGCCAGCTTTGGGATTTCAATGAATTGTTATATTCTCTGGAAATGTGAATATAACACCAGAGAAAAGGGAGCAGGAATTACTAAATTATTTTGCATAGCACTTTAAAAAGTATTATTGATGAGGTTTTCCTGTGTTAATTTAGACTGTGAGTGCTAGTATTACTTTAATTGGACTAATAATTTGGCCTATCAGACTATTAAAATATTAATTTGGCTAAAAATAAAATTCTTAGTTCCATATAGTGTGCCTCCCCTGCCCATAACAAGATTTGGGTACAATAGCCTCATACCCTTGCTGCAAACAATCTCTGAAACTGGTGTTACCACATGGGCTGGCCTTCACTAGTTGGTGGAAGTGGGTATGGAGACAGTGCCTAGCAAGTCCTTCTACCCAGATTTATAATGTTCTAAGGCTGAAAACAGCTGTAAGGTATACAAACATGCACTTCAATTGGCAGAAGCTGACATACATTGGTCATCCAAGCTTCAACATTACTAGGACCATATGATAACAATCCTGGAAATTCTTGTTCCTGAAAGGTACTCTGTTGCAAGTGTTTGTGGAGACCATCAGGTTATTTCTCATGTCTTCCTCTCTTGAGTACTACACCAGCATGCACCTCAGCCTGCATGACAGTCAGAACAGGGGATATGCAACAGGGAGATATCCTTAGCTTTTCCACAGTAGCTATGATCAGTGGATGCGTGCACAGATGCGTGATTTTTGTTTCTACCAGCAGCAGGCAGAGATCCAAGTAAATTTCTTAACTCTACAACCCATTTGCCTCTTTCAGTTTTAAGCAAAATACATTTGTTTGAACACTCTCTGCCACTCACATGTCCTTTTTAAAATTTAGAATAATCTATGGAAGAAGTGCAGAAGGAAGGATTTACCTGTGATTCCATGGGCTCCCCCCACGCACTACTCCTTTGCCTACTGACTAATCCAAGACAGACTCTTCAGTCCTCTCACTGCCTTTCTTCGTTTCTTCACTAAAAGATAACCAAATACTGCTTTGGATCAGTTCTTCCTGCCTGTCATCTGTCTGTTGCCAAATGGTGATGTCACCTTGCTGTCCCTTCAAGTTCAGGATCTCCAGGAGGAGATGGTCACTAAATTAACATTATACAACAAAATTCAGCTTCCTACAATCCAGCTTCAAGAACCACTTCTCCACCCTGTCCCCAAAATGCTCTTTCCTACTGCTGTGAGACTTCTTAAGGAACCGTATAATCCTTACGGGACTTTTTATTTCATCCTTTACAGTTTCTTCCAAGCAGCTTCTGTTGATACTTATTTTCAACTGCTTCAGTGCTTTCCAAATCTGTCTCTCCCCTACCCTGCTCCTAATCCTCTGGTCTCACCCTTTATCCTGAAGAGGTGTAAATGGGCTGTATCACACTTGTCTGAGGGGGCACTGCACTTAAGTTTCTTAAAATGGCAGGGACATGTGCAGAAACAGTGAACATGTAACTTTTAGAAATATTTAGTGGAGTACTTGACTCCTGTTGGAGTGTTCCATTGCAAGCTCTGTTTATAAATATACTTTTTTTTTTTTTTAAGAATAGTGTCACCTGAGTTCTATAAACAGCGTCTAGAAGTAGAAGAAAACGTTTAAGTAAATATTAAAGATATGATATCCTGAGGGTACATGTACTAGAACCTAGGAACCCTTTTACCGGCCTCCACCCTGCTGTTGATTCCTCTACAGAAAAAGTTTCACAGATGTTAAGCAAGTGCAAACACTTAAATCTTCAGTAATAAGACAAATGTTCCTCTTTGTAGATAATGTATCATCATGATTATCCCAAGCCAGGCAAGGACTAAAATATGCATAGGAAGGACAGCGAATTCTGATAGTCTATCCTGATCCCAAGATTTTAAAACTTAGTATAGAATTTTTAAAGAAGTTTCATACAGTGTTATGCAAAATCTAACTATTATGCAAATTTATTTTAAAAGTCATTCGATCTTTTCTACATGTCTTGGTTTGTTTTTCCTTTATTTTTTTAAGAAATTAGTCTATCCATTAAATTTTCACCTGAAATGCAAAACATGATTACAAGAGAATATTCCTTCATGGTGAATTTGCAGATTTATAAGCACTTAATGGGTCCAGAGTTCTAGCTGTAAATTTGTTTGGAATAAAAACAACACGTTCTTTGCAAAATAGCTCATATCTATTTTCTGTCTGAATCCAAACTCTATCTCAAGTTCTGCATTATTTCTCAGTTCCAACTGACTTCTTACATTCAAATTTTAGTCATTCTGAGTTGCTAGAAACTGTATAAAGTAGGAGTTTGTTTTTTTTTTTCCTTGAATACAAAAACCCTCTGTGAAACTAAAAAATAAAATTTTGCATTGTCCAGTAGTAAGATTATGCTTTCCTCTTCTCTGCCTTGCTACTTCACTTCACAAAAAGCCCCACAAATACTATATAAAACTTAAGAACCAAACTGTAGTTTCTTCCAAAGGAAAGTGCCAAACCCAACTCCAAAACACTGAATCAAGCATACAAATGCAGTCACAGAACAACATATAGCAATGTAACATTGTTTTAAGAGTACCATGAACAGAAGCAGATTTGACTTAGCTGCACACAGTTGATGCAACACCTGGATCTGCAGTATTAAAAAAAAGAAAAAGATTCATCTCCCTCACATGTTTCTGCCTGACCTTTAAGTTTAAATTGTCCACATCATAACACAGCCACTTTAGGCCCCTTGTGGTATATAGCAACTTGCAAGCACAGATAGCATCAAATACCAAAGTCCTACTAAGTCAATGTGTCCCCAAAAAGAGTGTGTGCTTTCAGATTATTTCTTCCCCAAATACAGCACCTTACAAAATCCCAGTTAGCACAAGTATCTAGATTTTCATTTGTGAAAAATGAAACACAAATGCTGTCAAAACTCAAAGTGAGCTCTACTTTTCTTCCTTTGCTAATCTTACTTTCCTCAAACTACTGTTAGGTGGGTTTCTTTCAACATCCTCTTCCAGCTGAAAACAAGACCATTAATATCTGATTTACATTAATTAGAATTACTGGTTAAATTACTAATCATATCTATAGACTCAGTTAAAAAACTTACTTCCACAAACATTATGCACCATATACAACTGTTGGAAGGTAAAATAAACCTTTAATATATTCTGTACTGTAACTTTGTGACAGCCACACTACTTCTTTCTTCATTCTTGTCTTACCATCTACACACATTTATTGTAAGGAATTAATCCAAGTTCCTTTTGAACAAGTACAGTTTATCTGATCTAACAGAGAGTTTTCTCTTATCTGAGATCAGCTTTGGTTTGTCCACAATGAGGATCCAAAGGATTATTGCTGGGGGTCTCATGACAGGGTACAAGGAAAAGGACTGTTTTTCTAAAATTTTGTGTAGTGTTAATATAAAAAGTAAATATACCTACAAAGTTCACTGATGTTTTTGTACTTAGGTATGAAATTATGTCGATTTATGTGCTCCAAACAGTATATAATGGATTATTACACCTTCTAAAATATAAATCTAATACCTTAAATGTCTTACAGCACAATCTCCCCATTATAGATCTGTATAATATTGTATTTACGTTCTATCATTACCTCTCATTTTAATTATATATATTCAGCTTCAGAGAAGCTTGATTTCTTTTTTCTTCTTTCCTTTAGGATATATTTAATTAGTTTAATTCAAACTTGTGCCCTTCTGGCATCATCATTAACACAGACTTAGTATAATTAGCATTTTAATGTACAATAAATAATCTTGTACAAGTCAGTTTTTTACATTACTCTTTCCCTTTTAACAACAAACTATAAACCTATTTTTCCATTATGTGCTACTTTTTTTCCTTTTTTCTTCCCAGGGTAACTGTGTATAGAGCAGAACACAGAAATATTAATTGAATATTCTTTCACTTATCAACTCATTTTGACCTTCTTGCCTTTAGTATTTCAGTGTTTTATACTGTGTTTGATAGCAGCTATCAAAGTGGTTGACTGAAGCATCTATTTGTAGCTGAGCTACTCCAGGTCTCTTAAAGGACTTTTTGGGATTTGAGCTCTTGCATTCTAAATTATTAGCTTGCTTTGTAAATTTATGCAGCTTCAAAAGTATGGATTGCAAAAAAATGGACTAACAAATACAAGCAGAGATAATGAAGTTGCTGTGAAATTCAGAAAAATAACAGTATTACCAACCTTTTTTTAAAGTTTTTTAAAAATCATGATTTGCAGCCCATGGAAGTGCAGAAAAGGCTCAAAACCTAAGATTTTTTTGAAATGTAAGTATACTTTTACCTCTGTCTTTCCACCTCCGATTCCACACACTGCAAATATTCAAACAAAGTAATAATGCTTTTTTTAGCGGATTTATGCACTAATCCATAGGTCTCACCAAAAATCAATCCAACAAAATTAAAAACAAACCCTTTAAAATAAAACTAAAAGTCAGAGCAAGTATAATTTCATCAAGCCTCTCTAAGAATAACCTTTCCAATAAGAAGAATCTGTGGAAGAAAAAAGACGACAATGAATTCAAACAGTGTTTCTACCTTTAAAAAGTGGCCCCGATGCCAACAGACTTCAGAAGGATGACAATGTTTTACAGTTAAGACTAAATTTTACACTGAAGCTCATATCTGTTAAACATTAAATTTCACAGAGAAATTACTACCAAAATTATGCCACTTAAATAGAACTAATTTTCATATCAGAATGACCTGTGACCTTTCAGAAATGAGTTAAGTGGGAAGTCCAGTTCCCAGCAGATAAGCAATCAAGGAAAGGAAAAAAAAAAAAAAAAAGACAGACCACCAGAGCTACAAATACACTACTCATATTTTTTGTTGAGTGAACCCATTAGAATACAGAAAGTATCTGGGAGAGACTGTGGCAATTTGTATTACAAAAACTTAAAGTACCATTAAATTTTCTATATGATTCTATGTTGCTTTTATTTTTTTAAATGTGTATTCTTTCATGGAGGAGTAAGTTAAAGAACTTCCTTTCAGTCCAGATAAATTTCTAGCTCTGTTATACTTTTCCTCCTTCCCCTTCTTTCTGGTATTTTTGTGTTTTCTGCAAATTTGACATACACAATTCTGTGAATGCATGCATAATTAAATGACATTTAAGTTTCTTGCACTTTAGAATACAGACCTATGCCATTATGCCTTGGTAATTCACTTTGTGAAACTGCTGCCATGTAACGATGTCATTTAATCCTTTTCTGTATCTCCAATAAGTCACCGATGTTTATAAGAGAGACTTTGCTATACATATTAGCTATGCAGAAAAATTAGCTTATGTACAGTATCCATTTGAAAGTTGAAAACGATTCCAATATATGAAAATCTTTATTTAAGTAGGAAATAAACCTTGGCATGGCTCCTTCATCTGTAAGCCGGAGACAGCATTACCGTTTTAAAAATATTACTGCTTTTTTTAGATACATCTACCAATGCTGATACACATTTACACTTTAGCAACTAAATAAATGAAAAAGAGGAAACTTTGATAATTTGTGAAATTACCTGTAATTAATTTCAATATATATGAGGAGTTTTTTATGACTTACAAAGTCTCAACTACTGACCTACAGGAGCTGAACTGGCTGCAGTTTAAGTCTCTGCCTATGTTCCAGGTCATCCTTCCTAAAGCTTCATTTAATATATCAGACTTTTGGATGTTTTACATATGTGATAAAGATCCAGTTTTCTAGTAACCTGTACTACCCTACACATATTCTGTAACTTTGCGGGGGGGGGGAGAAGAATTACCTTAAAAAAGATTGTACCGCTTTCCTTTAGTCAGCAGGATGAATTATGTGAAAATGAAGCTAGGCAGGAAGGAGATGTACTGAAAGAAAAAAGTATACATTGTTCAATATTTTATATAACAGAAAAAGGGACCTTCAATTTGTAAAGAAATACACTTATATTCTGAACACACTTTGATCAGTCTGATTGAAAAATATGTCTGATAACACCCAGAGCAGATGCAGTAGAAGGAAAAGTATAATAAAAAGCTTGCCATACATGCATATAGATTAGAGGCACAATAAAAACCCTAAGGTGCTGGAAATACTTCAATGTGTAGGATAATAAAAAAAGGTTTCCACATCAATATCTTAACTGTATTTTATTTTTTGTTGGACAGAGAGGAAGATAACAGTCATGAAAAAAAACAATACTTACAGAGTAAAATATGTGATGATAATGTTGACTGTAGGAAAAAATAGTTCTAATTAATTTTTGTTTACTTTGTCTAATATACACTGACAAAGTCTCTGATGGAATAGAATTGCACACACAAACCAAAACAAATACTAGCATATTTAAGCTTTGGTTTTTTTCAAAATACATTCACCACTTTCCAGAGATGACCTTTTCAAATAATTTCAGTGGATTTTGTCTACAAGAGATTTTATTTTCTTTGGGATTATGCATTTCTACAGGGAGAAAAATTTAAAAGCAGTGGTAGAAAAGGAAAAAGCAAAAAAGGCTGTGATTATTTTGAGCTAAAAATATATGTCTGGTCCTTTTGATAAAACACATTTGGGGAAGAAATAAGCAAAAAGGAAATGAAATGCAGAGAATATAAAATAAGAGTTATATTTGTTCTCATCAATGTACAATTTTAGAATTTAACTGTCAGCTGACTGGATGTTGCAACAATGATTTTATTTTCATTTAATTCTCATTTTGTACCAAACTTTCAGAACTTAAAAAAAACCCTAAGAAAATGTGTTAGAAGTTTAGGGGTAAGAAATATGTTTAAGATCTTTACTGCAAAGCTATTTCTTGTTAAGACAATTCTCAAAACAGTTAAAAGATCATATCAATAACTAAACTAAACATGCTTTGGAAGAATGACAGGCAAATAATTTTGTATTTTGAAAGTAAGCTCATTAGTTATTTGTGTATTAGATAATGTTATATGAAAAGTCCAAAGTATAGGTCTGAATAAAAAATTTGAACATTTTGTTAAAACATATTTCTTCCATGGTTAATAAAAATAATATCCCTTTATTAAAAAAAAGTTTATTTTGTTTAAGGGGAAAAATACAGCTCTCAGAATGGCATAAAATACGATGGTCCTAATTCCCTTGCTATTCTATTCAGTAATTCTTAAAAGCAAAAGAAGGAATCAGAAGCTGGTATTCCTGCACCATTATACCTCAACTTTGAGTCAAGTTTCCTCTACTTATTTTCTTTTCCTGGCTCCATGAGTCTCACACTTTTGGCTACACTATGGTCCAATCCCAGTAGAAGGAAGTGGTCCCAGGCAGAGCTCCATAGAGGCTTAAGTAGGTCTGGTACTGAAGTTTCCCACTACTGGAATATGAGCTACAAATCAGAAGCTATTGTTCAAAAGCAATTGCATAGTTTTTACTTTTACTTGACTATCCTCTTGCTCAGATGGTGTGAACTCTGAATATGACTAAATTGCACAGGTTATTCAGACTTTACAAGCGATGAAGGAGGTTTAGCACTGATTTTGAATTTCAGAAGATGGAATTATCTTTCTTACATAAGAAGTAAGTGAAGTAAAAGCAAATAATATATTAGCGCAAACCAGACACACTGTAAACACCTGTTTTGTTTAATTCCCAACAGCTGGCATCTTGAACCATAGGTTAACAAACAATTTGTAATGGCACAAACCAATACTGTTATTAAATGGAAGAAACAAAAGAATTCCTCTGCTCTCTCCCTATTCCTAATTTTTTTTTCTTCTCTCTCCTGACCCTTTTTGCCACCAGAAGTTTCTGTGCACTTACCTGGCTTAAACCAGGCCATGGAGAAGAAAAACTTTAAGATGGATCATCTTCCTAATCTGTTTCTTTATGCAGCTGGACCTAGCAGCAGCCCAGGCTGGCATAGTGATGGGACAAACATAGACTCTTTCCGCAGCAGCACTGGTTTAAAACATCTGTGAACCTCAACTCAGGTACTGGGGCTATGAGAAAAAAGGGGAAGAAGGGAAATGCGGTACCTGAAGCATGTTATCAATACTTCTCCATGTTTTAAAATTAAATTATTTTAGTAATTAAGACTACTTCTGCATAGGCTGCAACAACTCCCTTTTTTTATGAATACTTTGAAATCCTCTTTTTAAAAAAACCTATGGTGTAACAATGTAATATGCAATGATAACACTGTCAGCTAAGAACTACACTGACACTGTAATAAACAGTTACAGTCTAACTGCACTGTCATGATGTAGGTCTTCTTGGATGGAAAAGACAGAACTGCATTCAGTACATTATTATAAATGTACAACTACAGTTGCAACATGCAAGCAACAGTTGAGATAGGTGCCAGATTGTCAGTCTTGAATAATCTTCAGTAAGGATGACCAAGGCTCACATCTGCAAAAGAAACCACTGATTGCAGCTGTGAATGCATGGCAACTTCTGTATTGTTAAAAACCTGATCTCTAGAATAATCCACAACCCTGAAATAAGCACCGGACTATGTGTAGGACAACTGATGAGGATCAAATGTCTTGGTAAACAAACCACAAAAGCCAGCCTTCAGTATGAAGGAACCTACACTACTGTCACAACCTGCGCTGGACAGACCAGGGAGGGGTTGTGGAGAGTTCGGAATGCCCTCGGGCTAAATTAAGGTGAAGCGACACCAAACGATCAGTGGAACATTTTATTCATGCCAGAAGCAAACTGAACTTAAAAAGCGTAATATGAGGCGGGGTGGCTTCTCACAAGAATTGGCATGAGAGGACGTGGTCACCTAACATACCCTGCAAGCCTTGCTGATTTGGGGATCAGCGCAGGGAAGGAACTAAGGAGAGCCCTCCCGCTGAGCCAGGGGGTTCAGAGCAGACCCCCTCGCGTTCTAGGCCCCTCTCTCAGAGGGGTCTGGGGGCGGCTGGATCCACTCCTCGTCCCAGACTCGGCCAGCGGCTTTATGTCTAAAAGGATGAGGTGTAGGGATTATGGAAAGAAAAGACAAAAAGAAGCAGGAGAGGAAAAGATCTCACCAGTCCCGGGCCCAGCCAGCCTAGAGACCCCGTCCCAGAGGGGTGCCCGCAGCCCCGAGGCTCCGATTCGCGCCCTTTTATCATCTCTTTTGCCTCTCCTTCGGGCGGGCACTCGACCTCATTAGGCTAATTAGGTGCCATGCGCGGTCTGCGCTTTCCGAAGCGGGTCGGCGGGCTCGGGGGTCGTTTGGGGAGG
>JAVKLA010000030.1:24595653-24606492 GCA_034782735.1 Sagittarius serpentarius | reverse complement strand
TGCCCTGCAGAGCGAGCCGTTGGGCGGGAATGGCCCCGCCGCGGCGTTTCGGACCCTCGCTCTGCCAGTCTGTCACAACTACTCGATAAATGGAACTCTGTACCATAAATTCAAGGGACACGAAAACATTTTTTTCCTGTGAGTCACGTTCACACAGGGCATCCCTTCTTCCCTTCATATAAAGATCCGAGAATCCTCTTCTGAACCAAGCATTTCCAATTTTTGCTAGGGTCTTGTGCAAAACCCCTGATATCTCTGGGATAAATTAGTTTTTAATGGAACTGTGGCATGAGCAATCTGAGTGAGCCAGATTATAGACCATTCTCCTTCCTTACAGTCTTTGTCCTCCTTTTTCTCCCCTCCTAACAAAGCCTTCCCTCTACAATTGCAACTCAGTGTTGAAAACACAAAGATTGAACAGCTGAAAAGTCTCAAATTTCTTGTTAATAATCAACATTATATATATAAAAATATATATACACACACTTGTATTTCTAACCCCACTAAAAAAAAAAAATAATGGAGCAGGGAGTAACTCCTTGCCTTAAAGTACAGCTCTAGGAAAAGAAGTACTGCTTCCCTTTTTCCTCTCTATCACCTCCTCAATCCCATCTTATTTGACAAATCAATTGCTGAATACACACCAAGGATTTTTATTCCTCCCTCTTCACCACTCCTACCACCTGAGGAGATTATTGAAACTATCTATCCTGTATGGATGCCCTGGCCAATAGATTATAAACTCTTATAACAAGGTATCATTACTCCTGTCCTAATTCACTTTGCATAAAGGAGTTAAGGGTTCATTGAACCAGAAAGGACAAACGGACTACAAAAGAGATCGCGCCAACCACTTAGGAAGAAGGAGACCTTGGTTCCAGTTTCAATTTCAAAGACCTTCATAAAACTTCAGTGAATAATATCAAGTACAGAAAAAGTCCTTAATGAAATGTCTACAAGAGACTGTGGTGGTGGGAACCGTAACAACATTTTAAGAGACGAGTTAATAATATCGATTATCAGTATTACTACTACTAATTTCTGTGCTTTTTTTTTTGTTCCAACTTTAAAATACCACAAAGCCCCCAGAGAAACTTGATTTATTTATTCTTAGTTCTAGCCTTGAACAACATTATTTGGTTTTGTTCTTGGGGTTTTTTTTGAATAAGATTTGTGAGAAATTTAAAATGGTTGCTGTTCAGACTATAACAGGCTTGTAAAGATAAAAACAAACATGTAATTGTAATTTGTTAATGATATACAGGTTGAAATAGTCCCTAGTAAGAAGGAATGTAAAAATTATTATGATTTGTTTCTTGAGTAAGATAAGGTGGAGGATTGCAATTTTAGTGTTGCTGACTTTAGCAAACTTTCTTAAATTTCAGATTTACAGAAATCCCAAGCAAAGAGAAGACTTATTTAAGGACACCTATGTGCGTAGAATCTACAGGAAGACGGTTCAGCGCACACTTAACATATGAAAAATTACCTGTGTATATACCTACTTAGGAATTTAAACTTGTTGCCTTTTACAGTCATGATAGTTTATTTTTAGAGCTTGGCAATATTTGACATCACTGGTGTCTGCACCAATTATTCAGACCATAACCCAGCAATAATCAATAACATTTGTGGGCCTCCATCTTTAAAAATCCTGTGTGATGTCTATAGTACAATTACCAGTGAAATCTACATTTACCTGAAGATTTAATATTACTGCATGAAAATCAAGCCAGTAGCAGAAGAATCAAATTTCTATAAATTTTTTATATGATAGATAATAAAGTTAGTCTTTACATTGGCATGCCAAGATGCGTAAGATTTTTATATGGTTGGATTATAAAGTAACTGAAGCTGAATTTTTATAACTGCTACACTGCAATAACATAACCATATATATATTTCTTTACAAAGAGAAAAAGAAAGACTGTTACAGCTGATGTTTAAATACCTTTTTAAACACCTTTCCCTTTATGTTCAAAGTCTCCTGACTCCCTTAAATTCCAATTTTTATTGTCAGAATATTACATCTGCCTTTTTTTTTTTAGTCACCTGATATAAAAATAATAATAAGAAAATGGAATTCCCAGGTTGTTTTGATCAGTATAGAAAGCAGAAGAATTCTTTCAGTATGAAATCTTCATAACTGGATTGTTTGATATGACTTACCCCATGTATACAGGCACTTCAGAATATTCATGACAGCTTGTGAAGAGCGGATCCCAGCTAATTTTTGCAGGTGAACATCTGTGAAGAACAGCCATTTCCATTGTTTAAAAAGAGTTTTCTTTGAAACAAGATCATCCAACCTCTCAGAACAATAAAATCATTATTTAGATTCACAAAAAAGCTTACACTGAATTTTGAAAGCTTTTGTAAATACCCATTTGCTCTCAAAAGTCTCTTGAATATAGTGAAAACCAATCTAATACTGTATCCTAGATATATTGTCTTCATATTGTAGCGAGATCTCAGCAGCGAAGAGCTATTTTCAGCATAGTGTCAGCTGGTGGCTAAAAACAAAAACAGTGAATACTTTTTTTTCTAAAGCATTTTTTCTGCATTCTGCAAATTCTAACCTTCATTTACAAATGTCTTTCTAATCAATTTTTCCATCAGACACTCACCAAGATATGAAGTCATATAGTCTATTGCTCTTCTAACTCAACCCCATTTCCACTCAGATAGTTACATGAGGTTTTACTGCTTGATATTTCACTTACTAAAGTTATAGAGAACATAAAATTGGATGCTTTAAAAAGAGAAGACATTTTAAAATGTATTTTATTTCATTAAATTAAAGTAGGAAAAACAACACCAGTACTCTACATGATATTAATTAGGCCAGCTTATGTATTTGCAGGTAATCTAGTTATTAGTGTGATTCCCTTCTAGTGAATTCTACAACTGCTAATACTGAATTTCATGATAAATAGTTCAGTTAATGAAAAAGCTAGATTAAGAGCTGTGGAAAATGAACTGGGAAAAGAACAATAAAAGATCTAATATTTACTATATCCTTGAATCCTCACAGAACACTTCCACTGTTTATAGTGGGTTTATTTGCTGATGTTACTTATTGCCAAATAATATACTGAAAAATTGGAAAATATTGAAAATATCATGACAAAAACCTGATATGAAAGTTTAACCATGTAAATTAAATACTGAGAAAGACAAGAAAAGATTTTCTTTATTTCTACCCTGAGTGGATGAGCTATCATTAACTGCAGACCTCATAAAGAATGGGTTCTTGATTTCATGAAGATAACCTTAGCATTAAGGTTCTGTTCAAGAATCCATTGTTAAACAATGATTGCTTAGGAACTTCTGCAAAGAGCTAAGCAGTCCCTCAACTCCTCTTCCTAAAATTTTTGGGAAGATTCGTTTCTGTCCAGAGACATAAACTCTAAGGCAAGGCACTGAAAATTATAAGCACTTGAATCACAGCCTGCTTCTGAGCAAATTAAGCATACGCTTTTGTGAGGACTGCGTAGCAAGTAGTAGATAAATATTGGTGGAAAAATGAGGTAAAAGACAGTATAAAGAGAAAAGATAAGTGATTAAAAAAATGTATCAGCGTATAACACCTTAAGGGTCTTTTTAGTAGACTTTTAGTATTCAAAGTACTAGTTATATCTTCAAGTCAAAGGAAATGTATTGACTAAAGAAGGCGGTTTAGCAACTTCACAATAGTTTACAAAAATCTACCATATTTGTGAGTATATTGCTAAAACTTCTCTAAGAGTACTATTGTTAAAAAGTTTGTCAGATAACCTGATATTCATTCTTTTCCAAGGTATCTGGAGATCCTTGAGCTTATATACATTTACTCTAGTTCTTAAACATCAGATTCAACTATAGTTTCATACGTATCAGACATAATAGAAACTGTAACAGTTAAATATATCTCAAAATTAATAAAATTTAAAGAAGTCCTAAAGAAGGAAGTGAAGGTAGGAGTTCAGATATAGCTGATTATTTACTTTTGCATCATCTCAGACAAGTATTTGAAAGCTATTAATGCATAAACTTTTAAATACATAAATAATAGTATTTTACCACTTCTGTTCTTTGAGAGCAAATCCATCCATGTGTGAACTGGCTGCCTGACTTCTCTGATGTTCAACTTTGAAATTAATCATTCAAAATACATACTGAAATGATATTTTGTTTTCACATTAAGAGAGTTTGTTTTCAGGATGTGTAGAGTTCAGAAGTAGTTTGGTTTGTGTACCTATTAGTTGCCTATTTACTATGTTGGATTTTTTTGAAAGGTGCTGCACGTCTCTTAAAGTTAACTGAGAAACTGGTTCAATGTATATGGACAGGTTATCAGATGTTAATAACAGGGAGTTCATTTCATGGCATTGATAAAAAGTCAAATATCCTTTCTGAAGTTAAGATAAAGTATGTTATATTCTTTTTATTGTTGCTTATTATTACAAAGCTGGACACTTACACATTATCTTTACTCCAGCATAAAAGCTGAGCCTCTAGGCTTTTTAGTTACATCTATTTTTGGTTGCAGCATTCTGTATTCTAATCATATAAATTTTCAATGTAATTTATTATAATTATTCTCAAGAAATAATGGTCATCTCAAATAGCCATAAAAGCATCTCTATTTTAATCATAATCCAACTAAGAACACTAGGAGATAAAAAAAAGTAGCAAAATATAAGTAACTTTAGGAATAGTAAAACCTGACTTTGTTATGAATTCTATCCATAGTTTCCCTATCTCAGGCTTAAACTGGCACTGTGAAGGTAAATAGTTCCCAGCAAAGCCAGGGCTGTGTACTTTTTAGCCCCTTGCTTCCATGTGCTTTAGACCACATTTGTGTTTTCTCCTCCTTTCATTCCTACACATAATGTGTTCTCAATAATGGCTTGCTAATATTTTGTTTCTAGGCTTAGAACAAACCTTTGTACGTGAAATAGCTATTTATCACAAAAAGAATGATGCATTATTAGAAAACAGCTTAATGCTATTTCTTTGTCCAAGGCATGGCCCCAGATATGACTTAGCAAGACAAAGGCACAAATGCAATGCTTTTTTTAGACATCAAATAGCATTTCCTCAAATACTGACCTAGTGAACAAGGTGAAGGTGGAATAAGTGCACTAGTGCACGGAAAAATACTGAATCTGTAAAAGCAAACAAAGTACCAAACTATCAAACTATTAAAGGGTTTTGTGTGGGACATGTTCAGATGTAATCTTCATCAGTAGGTCTTACGAGTTAATAAACAGCAATTCAGATAGATAGAGCAATTCGCTCCATTCAAACATGGTGCTCAATACCTGCATGCAAAGTTTCACATTGCAATGGGAAGTATTGCTTCAGCAGCATACAACAATGATGGCAGAGTTCATATGCGCTTTCTCCAAGCCTCTTTATAGCCACTGAATAAAAAGCTGGACCTACTATATAAATGCACGTGGATCCATAAATATAGGAAGTGTTCAAGACATAGTCTTCTACAGTCAGCTAATATTATACTGAAGTATAATTTTACAGTATCTCATCTGTAGTAAACTTGGGAAAATCTTAAAATTAAACCAACAAATGCTTATAAATGTGAAATTCTAGATGGATTCAGGTTCAAGCAAAATTTTAAGAAGACACATAGGGTTAAGATAATAAAGGAAGTAATTAATATAAAATAACACATTTTAGCAAATAGAAAATACAAATTTGTAATTGCTCCTTCCCCCAATATACCTCTTTGCTATGGTTGCACAGGCTTTGTGGTTTGCCATATAATCTTCTTTACTCTTTCAATCTATAAAGTGGCGTAAAAGTATTTACTGTCTTCTTAGGGAAATTGGGAAGATTATTTAATTAACGTCTGAAGATCCTGGAAAAGACAAAGCAGTGAGTGAATGTTAACCATTTCATTGCATAACATATATGCTGGATAACAGTGTGATTCCTCTATGCACAGCTTCTCTACCAGTTACAGGTTCATCAGAAGTAGAATTTTTTTGCTTAAGAATGTAGTATACAAAAGCTCAGCTCAGTTGAAAAACACTGAATAAAGTTTGCAGAGGAAGAGCATCTAGATATAAAACCACCCTTCCGCGAGCAAATAACACTTTCTGTTGTAGATGGTGCTGCTGTTATCTTTGTTTAATCAACAATTCAAAACTCACTTTAAATTATTCATCAGATTAAGAGGATATGAAACACCATTTCTTACCTATTTAGCTGAGTATAGGATATTCTAGGAATATATTTTCAGGGTTCAGACAACTATGCCCTTGTGTGAGTTGAAAAAACTAAACATTCCTCAGTTAAGACATGAACAGGTTTGAACCAAATCAGGGAAAAATAAAATAGTTTAGGTTAAGTAAACTTCAGTAATACCTTGATGTAATTCTTATTACCTTGCACAGAAAAAAATCAGTTATGACCTTGCAAAGGGAGTACTAATCAAATGTAGAATGGCATAGACTCAGCTTACTTTCAAGAGCACATTTGATTCCACCTCAGATTCTCATCTTAACTCTGTCCACTTTGCATCTGTGATTAAACACTCAAACTAGCTGAGTGTGTCCTAACCAGAAGGCTAGATTGTCACTCTCTCTTTGCCTCAGAAAATATTTAAATATTTCAGATGTGTTAAGCAGATGGCCAGAATGAAACCCTTTCAGAGTATTCTAATATTTGAGCTCTTTTCCTGCATGAGGAGGCAACTAGAATCAACTCTGATCACATAATTAGTTCCTCCTTCTAAAACCTGGCTAAAAGTCTTTGCTCTATTGAAAGTAAATGGAGATCTTAGCCATCATCCTCTGAGACTGTTGTGTGAAAAAGAAGACTCACGTTTGCAGAGCAGGAGGTAGCACCCCTTAGCCATCTTTCTCCCAGGGATGTGATCAGGGACTGCCAGATCAAAGGAAAGAAGGAGGCATCTTTTTAAGCATGTTGCACTAAAGATAAATATCTGTCCTTTCTTACCTTTGTCTTCATAGTACAGAGAATCCTAGTAAAAGCAAGATTCCCAACTATTACTTAATAATGCATCATTTCTAGTTGGGTGACAGAAAGAATTAGAGCTTAAATGAGAGGAAAAATGTGTCAAGTTTTCCCCACAGTTATAACCTTTGTCTCTTTCATACACTTTAAGTCACCACTGAATACAAGTGATGAATTAGAACATTTAAGTTTTATTAAAAGAAGTCACACTTGAAAATGTAGATGGATACTTGAAATTGTGGAGAATGAGCCCCTATACTTCCATCCTAATAGCCTTATAGTAAAAGGGGTGGTTAAAAAATTTAATGTACTCAAGCAGCAGAGAACTGTATTTATACCCCCTCCATATTGCCTTTATCACTTTAATAGGAGAAGCTGCCACGGTGGAAGACACTCTTTGCTATGAGGACAAGCTCTCCTATGAGGATACCTCTCCTATGAGGAAAGGCTGAGAGAGCTGGGATTGTTCAGCCTGGTGAAGAGAAGGCTCCAGGGAGACCTTATTTTGGCCTTTCAGTACTTAAAGGGGGCTTATAAGAAAGATGGGGACAAACCATTTAGTAGCGCCTGTAGCAATAGGACAAGGGGTAATGGTTTTAAACTAAAAGAGGGTAGATTCAGACTAGTTGTAAGGAGGAAATTTTTTATGATGAGGGTGGTGAGGCACTGGAACAGGAGAGGCTGTGGATGCCCCATCCCTGGAAGTGTTCAAGGCCAGGCTGGATGGGGCTCTGAGCAAAGTGATCTAATTGAAGATGTCCCTGCTCATTGCAAGGGGGTTGGACTAGATGTCCTTCAAAGATCCTTTCCAACTCAAACCATTCTGTGATTCTAAGACTATCATAAAATTGCTTGGAAAGGTGGGATTTTTCACATGGAATGTAAAATTAATGAACCATTCATAAATAAGCAAGTGTCTTCAGGACTTGTATTAATGAGTTCTGCTTTTCTTGGGAAGCTGAAGGCACTTAGCCTTCAGTGTTATGTTTCTTTTATGGTATGCACCTATAGTCAATGCTCCTGCCCCTCTCTGTCACAGCTTAGTGACAATTTAGTATCACGCACCTATCCCTCCACATGCAGCCCTCTCTATGGTTCTGCAGCAGTATTCATTGCCTACTAGATCTCTGATCCTCTTTCTGTACGCTGTTAACTCCGAGCAGCATGCTCCAGTTGGCAATGTATTCCTTCCTAATTACTTCAGTCGGGACATGAATGAAAACACACTCCTTCTTGCTGAGACAGAGCTTCAGGATCCTTATCTCCTTAGAATACCTTCTGAAATCTGTTCCAGAACTGTAGATGCTCACTTTGGCAACTTTCATCATCAGTAATTTGAAGGACTAAAGAACTAAAATATTTATTTGTTTAAATCTTGATGACGAATGAACATCTCTTTGATGGGCAGATTGAAAGATCTGCAGAAAATATTCATCAGTTCCACTTTATTTTAGCCTGAATCAAGTAAGTTTAATTACCAATATAACAACTGAGTATGGGAGTAGAAGTACGATTTATAATGTCAGGAAAGAAGATAAATCTAGTTGCTTTAAGAGAGTAAATTTAATGGTATCCCATAAATTAGCAAACTGTAGCAGAAGTGTTAGTTGTATTTTATAGAAGTTACAGCTACTTCAGCAAAGTATTTGATACTGTTTCCCACAGCATTCTCCTAGACAAACTGACAAGATACAGAGTGGATTGATGGTCTGTGAGATGAGTAGGAAATTGGCTAGCAGGTTGCACTCAAAGGTTGCGCTCAAAGAGTGGTAATGAATGTTTTTTACTCAAACTGGCAGCCTGTCACAAGTGGGGTCCCTCAGGGGTCAATACTGGGCTCCACAATGTTCAACATCTTCATTAATGACCTGGATGATGCGATTGAAAGCACTCTCACCAAGTTTATTGATGACGTTAAACTGAGTGGTGAGGCTGACATTTCAGAAGGGAGAGATACCTTACTGACAGACCTGGGCAGGCTGAAAGAGTGGGCTAGCAAGAACAGTATGAAGTTGAATCGAGACAAGAGAGAAGTCCTGCACCTGGGATGACATAACCAAATTACCCAGTACAGGCTAGGATCTGTGTGGCTAGGGAGCAGACTTGCCGAAAGGGACCTGGGAGCCCTGGTAGACAACAAGCTGAAGACGAGTCAGCAGTGTGTTGCTACACCAACAAAGGCAAACTGGATCCTGGGCTGCATCCACAGGGGCATTACTAGGAGAGATAGGCACATGATCATCCCACTCAGCACTTGTCAGGTCACACCTGGAATACTGTGTCCAGTTCTGCTCCCCACAATCCAAAAAAAGACAAGGACAGACCAGAGAGAGTCCAAAGGAGGGCCATGAAGATGATCAAAGGGCTGAAGAACTTGACCTATTCGGAAAGACTGAAGGCATTAAGTCTTTTCTCCCTGGGGAAAAGAAGGCTCAGGGGGGACCTCATCACAGTATTCAAGTACTTAAAGGGTGGCTTCAAAGGGGATGGAGGGTCTCTCTTCACAAGGAACCACATGGGGAAGACGAGGGGCAACAGGTACAAGTTGCACTGGGAGAGGTTTCATCTTGGTACAAGAAAGAAATATTTGACACTGAGAACAGTCATTCAGTGGAACAACCTCCCCAGGGATGTGGTAGAATCCCCATCATTGGAGATTTTCAAGATCTGACTGGACCAGCTGCTAGATAATCTCATCTAGACTCTGTTTCCCATGACAGGTTGGACCAGAGGATCTTTCAATGACTATTCCAACTTGGGCTGTTATATGATTCTGTGATATTATGTGTAGAATTAGGAGTGCCTGAAAACATGGAATTTGTCACAGTGTCAGTAAATAAGCAGTGATTGCTCGATTATACAAGGATAATATTTTTTTTAAGAGGACAGCTAAGAAATTAAAGATCAACTTATTGTTGATATAAATGCTTAGTCTTCAGCAGCTATGTCTTTCCTATTTATAATTGTGACAGGGCAGTCTAGAATGTAGCATAGTTATGACACCTGACATTTATATGCCAGATTATTGCAATTTATTAATAAGATATTTAATTTCCTCTCCCCATCCAAACATATTCCCGTTTCCCCTTCTGTCTGTGGCCAAAGAAAGAAATTATTTATCTGAACTAACCACATGAATGTAAGTATTAAGTACATATTGAACCTAGGTTAAGGCATAATTCTCATTCTTTTTTTCTTTTAAACAGATATCCGGATTACCTTTTCTGACCTTGGGGAAGTTATCAAACCTTGAACCTTGCAAACTAACTAGTGTTTTGAAGTGTCTTGAGCAGGAACTTCTTTTGACTTTCCATTGACTTTTTTCCTTTCTTCAAAATAAACTGCAAGTATTGTCTTCACAGCTTCTGGATATTGCCCAACACTGTCTGTTTTGATTTAAAATGCACTTGAGGAGGAGGTTTCAACCTTGTGACTCAACATTCCCTTTAAAAATTATACTTGTCTTATTTATAGTTCCATATTATCAGATGCAGGTTGTATTTTGTGCAACCCTCAAGTCTTCATAGAAAATTACATCCTTACTTCTATTTCCTCAAAAAAAACCCAAACTATTTAGAAACCTGTACATCTGGCATGTGTGAAAGATTGTAGAAACCTGTCATATAAAAATAAAAAGCACTGTTTCTCATCCAATTTGTTTCAAGTGAACACAATGAAATATGCCACACTATTGAAAACTTCCTTCACAGAAAAAAGCATCAGAGACAGTAGTACAGGAAAAAAATCCTCTCACCAATTGTCCTGATGTTTTCAGCTATTGCTCAGTTGTGTTTAGACTCAGTCAAGGACTTTTCAGCTTCTCCTGCCCAGCCAGCAAGAAGGCTGGAGGGGCAC
>JAVKLA010000030.1:24575363-24586252 GCA_034782735.1 Sagittarius serpentarius | reverse complement strand
GTATTCCAATCCTTTTATTATTCTTGTCACTTTATTGTTGTTATTAGTGTCATTGTTAGTTTCTTTCTTTCTGTTCTATTAAAGTGTTCTTATCTCAACGCACAAGTTTTACCTTTTTTCTGATTCTCTCCCCCATCCCACTGGGCATGGGGAGGAAGTGAGTGAGCGGCTGCATGGTGCTTAGTTGCTGGCTGGGGTTAAACCACAACATATTTAAATAGTTATTGTAAATTTACAAGTAAATGAGTTAACTAGTGAAATTAATTTTCTTTTAACTGTTCTCAATTACTTGTTGGATTTGTGGTTTGGTTGGCAATGAGTAATCCTCAAATTAGATATTATTTTAGTCTTGTGAAACTCACTACCCTTCCCCTCTCAAATAATAACTCACACTCAAAAAAAAATCAATTGTATAAAATATTTTTTAATGCTTTTCCTATTCTTTCCAACTTCATCACTCTCTTCTCAAAATTGGCAGCCTCTTCTTCCTTTAAAACAATTATTATCATACTGTGTCTGAAAGAATGAATGAGGATCTTATTTATTACCAGTATGTATTATTAAGAGTGCTTTCTCTTTTATTAACAACATTCACCGAATGAAATTTAATCCTAGTTAAAATTGACAAGAAAAAGAAAGAAGAAAAAGGTAAAGTCTCTAAATGGCTGAGCTTGACAACTGCAATTCAGGAATCAGGGAGCATGCTGAAGCCTTTGCAATTTAAATATTTGCTAAGAGTTAAGCAATTGCCAAAGCGCTTTTCCCTACTAGGGAAGAGAGCCATATCCCCAAAACTTGATAGAAAGAGTATTGATATCAAGCTGAGTCTTTTACAGGGTTCAAATGCTTGTCTCGGAAGCCTGCAGTCAGAGCTTTCAAGCTGCTTTCTTAAACCTTTGCTACTCAGGTGCCTACACAGTACTTTTTATAATTTAGGGGCCTAATGATCTAAACTAATTGTAGCTATATTATTTTCATGAATATAGACTGAAATGTTCAACAAGCCTTATCCATTCAAAAAACCAGACCCTTAACAGTATTTGACTTACATTTTAACTGTCCCTTGAAATATAATGTCTTTGTGTCAAAACTTGGTGGATTAGAATTACTTCAGAGAAGTTTTCCTAGAAAAATTAACTTTATCTGGTTTCTCTCAAATTCCTCAGAGTCTTAATGAGAGACAACCAATGAATCTCTACATGGATAATCAGGTAAAACCTCTTTTCTCACAATTTTTTTCAGGACAGAGTTAAAACTGTGAAATAAGGCCCTCCCATTTCTTCATGGTTTGTTGAAATTAGAGCTCTTAATTACACATTAAATGCCATCAGTCAGGTATTTATACTATTTTTTAAATTTTAATTAAAAGTTCATTACTAGCAATTCTAAATTCACAAACTATGCTAACACCACAAAGTAAAATAATTCTAAAATGCTTAAAAACATTAGTTACAGATTTACATTACTATTAATTAAAGTGTAACTGTGGCTTTCATCATTTTTCAGGGAAACAAATTTAGAAAACTAAATGGTTTTCAGGCTGTGACTCAAGAATGGAAATAGATAGAGAGCCCAATTCTGAGATGCTTGACTCAAAACTAAAATTGGTAGGGTTGGATCAACAACACAATTCACCCATATATAGTTTCTGTGGGTTTAAGGCCTGTGGAAGAACATTTTTTCAAATACAGTGAGGAGTAACGAAGGGATGTAAATGCCAGAGATGAATTAAGATCCTTGTTTATCTTTGATTACAGAAAAAAACTTCGCTTTTGTTTGAGGGACCGTTGTGATTTTTTTTCAGAATCTGTTTGCCTGTAGTAGTCACTATGCTATAACAAAAAGTGGAATAGTCCTTTCACATCATTCAAAATATTTACGTAAAATTTTTGAAAGAACTGCACTGAATTCAATTTGTTTTCATTGAAAATCTATGGAAAGTTTTCTTCTTTTTTCCCATTGAATTCTATGAGAGCAGGTAGTGAATATATTTGAGAATTGCATCCCTTAAATGATAAGTCAAGGATATTTTCGAGTAATGTACCTAATCCTTTGAAGAGTCCTTATCTATATAGAAACACAACCAAAAAGAAAAAGTAGTCTCTGTTTTAAAGACCTTTAACTACTTCAATTATTGCCCCAGGCAATCCATTCCGAATAATTTTCTTCCCTGTTTTTTGTTTTGTGGTTCGTTGTTTGTTTGTTGTTTTTTTTTTTATTTCCCATATCATAAATGATTTAGCAGGCTGTGTGTGTTTTGTTTTGTTTTTCAAAAAGAAGCAATTTAATAGAACGGATCCCACATTTTCTAAGAGGTTTCACAAACAGCAGCATTTTTCAGAGTCAGACTTTTTCAATAACAGTAGGTTTTCTTTCTTAAACTTTCTCTTGGAATAGTCTGATAGTTTATGAATTAAGTGAAAAAAAGACAGTCCTAAAACGGAATAAGATTTCACAAGGTTTTATATTGCATTTGAAAAATCTTAGCAGAAACCACAAGCTCACATTGAAAAATCTCAGAAAGTCTCAGAGAACATTTTTTTTTTTGAGTAATGTACCCTTTGTATGTTTGTTGGTTTTGTAGATGCCTAAGAGATATAAACACAAATAAAAAATAATGGTTTCACTCCCTATAAGTTAGGAAAAAATCTTTCTAAGGCATAACTAGAAGGTGGCAAATCATTTATAATTTCACTATAATTTTGTTCATTAATAGTAACTCAATTTCAATTAGTAGGAGAAGAAAACTGAGATTTTAGTGTCTCTGACCTTTATCTTTACCTACAAGGCTTGAGAAGCGTTGGAAGAGTGAGTTAAACTGTTCACTTTCTTAAGCTTAATGTCTGGAGGAGAGTTGAAGTGCACTAGCAAGACATAATAATGCATTCAAACTTTCCTTCTTTCTCTTGACATTTGAAATATCAAGAGTACTACATAGTCATTTTCTTCTCCATTTCCTAGGGGTTCTTGACATATCTCCAAAGTGTGAGAGGTGATAGTGCATGCAGTTGAAGACTGAAGCTGAAACAACCATGCTCCACTCCATGCCAGCTGAGTAAAAGATAGTTGCACTTTGAACTGTAGTCCTTTGCAATATCACATTTTAGATTCTCCAGAGTTTTTAGGATTTTGCATTAAAACAAAGCAGTTGAAAATTTGTTTTGTTTGAATTATAAGATAGAAGAATACAAGGAAAATTTCTGTCTCTTTGTCATATTAGCTGTTACTGTAAAAAAAAACTTCATACAGGACTAAATGTTTATTTGCATGACTTGCATGTTAATGTTCATGATTTCAATAATGGACAGCATCCTGGCTTGCCTAAGCTCTATCTTAACTTTCAGTATGCTTAATAGAATTCTCAAATGCTATCTTGAAAGAAACCTATGAAAGCACAAACTTTTATGAATTTTGTTCTGCGTTAAAATAAATGCTCTAGAGCAGTGCTTGCTTCTTGCTTTTCAGTTTCTACTACTTTTAACTTTCTCTCTTCCTGCCTACATTGGTGATGAAAACTCACAAAACTTTTATGATTGGTACACAGGGTGAAGCGTGCCAGATGGTAACATCAACTTGATTCAGAGAAAAAAAACTTTATTGGGAGTGTCAGGAGAAGGATGGAAGAGTGCTCTGAGTTAATTACAAACTATTTTCTGGGGTAGAGCATAAATATTCCTTCTGTTCAGAAACGTACATAGATAGGGAACAAACAGGACACATTCCAGGGCACATACCTAGGAAATGAAATGGGTTTATCTCAAAAGAATTGTGCAATTGGTTTCAAAATGTTACAGTTCTGAATATGAAACAATCCTGCTCATGACAGTGTTTCTTTCGAACTATTTTCTTTGCTTTCTCTTTTTGAACTACCAAGCATATCGAATTTTCAACTGAAATGTTTTGAGCATCTGCAGTGTTTGAGATGGTTATCTCAATTTGTTAGATATGTTCTGCAGGCATATGACCATTTCTCTTAGGTTTTCTTGAGAGCCATCACCAAAATCTTGAAAATCGCCCTACAACTCTGCAGAGCTGTGTGAAACTGTGAAGTCACTTACACTGCTTTAAATGAACAGTGAGTGATATGAGTGATAAGAAATCCAAAATCTCCCCCAAAAGCAGCTATTCATTTCTTACTGTGGTCTAGATACCCACAAATTTTGAGACTTGATACTTACACACTATTTATTTAAAGAAAACAAAACAAAAAAATATGGATGGTCTATGTCATGGCTTTTGTAACAGTAGCCACAGTTCTGATGGGTGTAAAAGGGTGCGAGGCAGTTCCTTGCTGTGTATAGCAAAAGGCAAAACGCCTGGAAAGAAAAAGAAGCAAGCTTGCTAGCATTATTTGAGATAATACTGGGAGTAAGCCAGTCACTTTAGATGACATTTCTGATGTCATAGTTGTAGACAACACATATGGTCTCATGTATTTTCTAAGAAAAGAGTTCACTTTAAAACCACATTATTTACAATAATGAGAGTATTTCATTTCCTGCCAGGTCCCATAGAAACATAATTTTTTTTTTCTCCACTGCCTTGCAGCTTAAATACATCATATTCATTTTATGAATTTCTCAAAATAAATACATAAATAAAAACTTTGAGGTTAAACTCACAAAAATTTTTCTTTGCATTTTGGATAGAACCATTTTTGTGTTGACTTCAGTGGAGAAACATTGGAGACAAGTTCAGTGCAGAACAACTAAGAAGTGTATTACTAAATTTGCAGCAGCAGATGTACTATCAGTAGGGCCACTCAAAAAGGTTAAATTAAATGATCATAAAATTAATAACCTGCAGTAGAAGGACTGAAATGAAGGTGGAGTTGTAGCATAGTTGTGAGATTGTTGTTTGTGATGGGAAATCATCTGAGTAGCTTCCATTTTGACTCGACAAAATTAAGATAGATGAAAAGAGCTATAAAGTTATTATTAATATTATGTGCATAAATTAAAGCATGAAAGTCTCAAGTCATTTGTTTCAGACAGCAATAATGGTTTTTGTGACTTTGGACTAGAATTAAAAAGGGCTTTGGAAGTGTCTGGATGCGGTAGCCCAACAGGGAAAAAATATTTCTCAAAAGATGTGTGATTTTAGAGTGAAATTAGAGTGTCCACTTCTGGGCTCTTGAGTGCAAGAGAAACATGGACATACTGGATAGAGTCCGACAAAGGGCCACAAAGATGCTTAAGCGACTGGAGCATATTAAGAAAGGCTGAGACAGCTGGGACTGTTTAGCTTAGAGAAGAGAAGGCTCGGGGAGATCTTACTAATGTGTATAAATACCTGAAGGTACAGTGCAAAGAGGACAGAACCAGGCTCTTTTCAGTGGTGCCCAGTGACAGGACAAGAGGCAATGGCCACAAAATGAAACACGGGATACGCCATCTGAACATCAGGAAACACTTTTTTACTGTGAGGGTGACTGTGCACTGGAATAGGTTGCCCGGGGAGTTTGTGGCCTCCATCCTTGGTAATATTCAATAGCTCTCTGAACACAGTCCTGGGCAACTGGTTGTAGGTGGCCATGCTTGAGCAGGGAAGTTGGACAAGGTGACCCCCAAAAGTCTCTTCCAACAACCGTTCTCTGATTCTGTAACTCTGTGAATCAAGTTGAGGTACAGTATAGTATTAAAACAATAAATCACTATAACAAAAAAATGTTTCGTTTTGAAGCAAAAATTTTTATATCTAAAAATACACAACACAAACCCATGGAAATGCATATTGTTTATATGTGTTTACTTTGCATCCTCTAAAACAGCCACCAACTCAGAACTTGTCACTCTAAAACCAGTTTTTTATGGGGGACACTTCTGTGCTCAACAGTTAGAGACTAAAGTCAATTCATGATGCAGATTAATACCTAGTCTGTATAATTTACTCTGTAATATATTTCAGTGAAGGCTGCCAACTGTCAAGAATGGTTAAATAAAATAAAGCTGACAATGTATTATTTATGTGCATAGAAATGATTGAGATAAAGACAACCACACATTTGTCTTCTGATGACACACTATAATGAAGAGGAGTTCATAACTGTTGATAGTACATTTTCTTAACTGTATGCCCAAAAGCCAAAAATTGGTTTTCTAGATTGCTATGCACATTCTTACAATATTGT
Source organism: Sagittarius serpentarius (assembly GCA_034782735.1). Lineage (NCBI taxonomy): Eukaryota > Metazoa > Chordata > Aves > Accipitriformes > Sagittariidae > Sagittarius > Sagittarius serpentarius. The sequence continues at coordinate 24,580,122 of JAVKLA010000030.1, read as the reverse complement.
GAAATTCCAGTGAGTGTTACTGTAACTTCATAAAATACATGAAAACAACTTTCAATTAAAGTACAATTTTTCAGATATGACTAATAGAAAGTTTCAAAGGCATGACTACAAGAAATTCAAGCTCACCTTCATCACCACTCCTAAAATTTAGATGAGCCTTTTGTCAGCTGCAAGAAAACATAAAATCATACCTATAAACATTAGACATCTAAACAAATAGAAAAAAACATGAAAGAGAGTATGTCGTGGATGAATAAGATACCACTGTTCAATATTTTGCAAACACAATTACCTACCTTACCCATCCTTTTTTGCATACTGACAAAACAACGTGACTATGGGAAATTATATTGTTACAATGTACTGCTACTGCCTACAGTGTTCAGTCTACTTTTGTCATTCTTACGGTACTACTGGTTTGAATTTGCTTGCTTGCTTTATTTTCTTCTTTTTGTGAAGAGGACCAATTGAATTAAGACAGAAACTGGTGTGCCTAAAAGTTTTCCCAAAATCTGGAGAGAAACCTTTTTGAAGATGGTTTTTAATACTCTGACGTAAATCTGCCAAAGCTAATACAATTTTCTTACTTCTTCTGTAGATCATTTTAGTGTGAAATATAAGTAGTTAATAACTTCATTAAAGTATTGGTTTTCCATTGTCATAGCCTATCTATCCTCTTCAGGGCAGCATGCAATTGTAAATTCAGGAAGCTTTGCCTTTCTGGTCTCTCTAGAGGTAACATTTTAGTATTAAATTGAAGTACAGTGAGTGAAAGTTATACTAGTTTGTAACAATTTCTTATATGTAGCAAAGAGGAACTAAATGAAATTATTCGTTTAAAATAACACCAAACTATGTAAAGGAATTAATGTAGCATGGGAAAAAAGACAGACATGAGCAAAGAGGATATTTTGCTTTCTTTTGAAACTGAGCTCCTGGAATTCACTTTGAAAATACAATGATTCTTTCAGGCTTTTTTGTTACTGCTCTTTAATTAGACTTGCTGCACACTCTCAGTACATTTTAGATAATGTATAGAAAAATATCAGAAGGTGACTACTTGTATAATTGAAATTACATTCATTGTATGATTCTTACTTCTTGTAAGTGATTATCTTCATGTGGCAAATATATTTGATGTTATGTTTGATTTTCATCCTATTTTAAGAATGAAATTAGTTTACAGATACTGATTCACTATGAATTCATTATTAATCACTTGTAAAAAACTAAGATGAATTTAATAAAAAGCTGAATGGTAACTTTTTATCTTGATTCTTATAGTAACATTAATGTTTCCTGCTAAAGTCATATATCTGAATCTGCGTTTTGATTAGATCTTCTTAGTGACGTAGTATTCATGGCAGTATTAATGGTATATACTGTGGTTTCCTCAGTGGAAAAGCCTACCTAGTAGGTAAGTCTTTAAGTCATAATTTCTCACTGGACTAAAGCAAAGCCTCCTCCTGAAGAGGACTTGGTTTCTGCTTCAACTATCTTACTTCTCATTCAGTTTAATATGAATTTTTCTATCAGAGTTACTGCAAATATTTGTTACAATTCTATATTTCTATAGAACTTGCTACAAATTCTATATTCAATATACATAGCTCAAAATTGACCCTGCATTTCCAACAGTACAGAATTTGAGGGAAGTTATTCTCCCCAGTCTGTGAAGAGCTGGTAAGGCTGCACTGGGGATGCTGCGTACAGTTGGGCACATCTTCAAGAGAGAGTCCAGCTAAGGGCTACAGGATGGTCATAGACTTACAGAATCATAGGATAGTAGAATGGTGTGAGTTGGAAAGGACCTTAAAGACCATTTAGTTCCAACTCCCCTGCCATGGGCAGGGACACCTTCCACTAGACCAGGTTGCTCAAAGCCCCATCCAGCCTGGCCTTGGACACTTCCAGGGATGGGGCATCCACAGCTTCTCCGGGCAGCCTGTTCCAGTGCCTCACCACCCTCACAGTGAAGAGCTTCTTCCTTATATCTAATCTAAATCTACCCTCTTTCAGGTTAAAGCCATTACCACATCACTATGTGCCCTTGCAAAAAGTCCCTCTCCAGCTTTCTTGTAGGTCTCTGTTAGGTACTGGAAGGCTGCTCTAAGGTCTCCCCAGAGCCTTCTCTCCTCCAGGCTGAACAACCCCAACTCTCTCAGCCTGTCCTCATAGGAGAGGTGCTCCAGCCCTCTGATCATCCTCGTGGCCCTCCCCTGGACTTGCTCCAACAGGTCCATGTCCTTCTTATGCTGGGGGCCCCAGAGCTGGACGCAAGACTCCAGGTGGGGTCTCACGAGACCGGAGTAGAGGGGGACAATCACCTCCTTCAACCTGCTGGTCACACTTCCTTTAATGCAGCCCAGGATACCGTTGGCTTTCTGGGCTGCAAGTGCACATTGACAGGTCATGTTGAGCTTCTCGTCAACCAACACCCCCAAGTCCTTCCCCTCAAGAAGGACTGCTTGCAATTCATTCTCCACCCAGCCTATATTTGTGCTTGGGATTGCCCCCACCCATGTGCAGGATCTTGCACTTGGCCTTGTTGATCTTCATGAGGTTCACATGGGCCCAACTGTCAACGGTGGGGTCCCTTCCCTCCAGCATGTTGACTGCACCACACAGCTTGATGTCGTTCGCAAACTTGCTGAGGATGCACTCTATCCCACTGTCCATGTTGCCAACAAAGATGTCAAACAGTTCCGGCCCCAATACCGACCCCTGAGGAACACCACTTGTCACTGCTATCCACTTGGACATTGAGCCGTTGACCGCAATTCTTTGAGTGTAACCGTCCAGTCAATTCCTTATCCACCAAAGAGGTCCATCCACCAAAGCCATTATTAGAGACAAGGATGTCATGTGGGGCAGTGTCAAATGCTTTGCACAAGTCCAGGTAGATGATGTCCTTTGCTCTTACCTTATCCACCAACACTGTAAACCCATCATAGAAGGCCACCAAATTTGTGAGGCAGGGTTTGCCCTTAGTGAAGCCATGTTGGCTGTCACAATTCCCCTCCTTATTTTCTGTGTGCCTTAGCATAGTTTTCAGGAGGAAAAAGTGTAATATTAAATAACATCAATATAATCTGAAAATCATAGGGGAAAAAACAAAAAGGAAGAACAGATGAGAGTCTTGCTTTGGGAGACAAGGTTAAAGAAAACGTGAAGAACATAAAGAAAAAGACAATGGCATAAGTGTGGCATGGAAAGTGAAAAATATAACAAATATTTAGGTAAAAATTTAGTTATTGGCGTCTAACTAATTAAAGTTTAATCACTGCTTATTTTCTATTTTTATTTTCTATAACAATCAAAAATGGAAGTTATTGACATTATATGGTATTACAGAGTCATTGAGATAAGCTCTAAGGATTTGTCTTTATAGAGCTGTTCATTCAGAGTATCATATGGTTTGAAATAGAATTGCAATTAAAACTGCAATACTTTATTAGCTTCAGCTACGGTCACTTTCTTTCTTAAATGAAGCACTCATTACTTTATCTGGTATTCTGTGAATTCAAACTCCCCCCCCATATCTGGAAAGAGTTTGTATACCTATGTCTCTGATTCACTTTCAAAGTAAAATAGAATACATGAAAATAAAGCACCCATAGCTCAGAGAGTCAGCCTTTGCATGAAGAATTAACCCAGGCTAACCTCTTCTAGCCAGAAGTCAACTATTACACAAACTATTGTAATTTGATCTGGCTTATATCACACAAAAATTGGCTGCATAGTCTAATACCCAGAGAAGAAAAAACACATCTCTTGAATATCTGTTTTCTTTCAAGGCTCAGTATTCATCTGTTTGGGGTTTTTTTTTGTTTGGTTGGTTGTTTGGTTGGTTTTTTTGTTTGCTCGGTTTTTTTGAGGAAAGGAGAGCTTGCTTACGGAAATTCTGTCCCTGCTTAATGTTTATAGACTTGATTGAAAATTGGCACAAATTATCAAGTAAAGGTAAAATAGTATTTATCAAAAAAAATTATGATCTGTTATAGTTCTTTAAAAATGCACTTGTATCTTGATGTAGAAAATGCACACAGTTGTTTTCCTATACCTGGAAAGAGAATGTGAGCAAGTAAAGTCAAGTAAGTGATTATTGTTTTTCAAAGAAGATTCTTAGCAAATTTGTAATATTGGCTAGCTGGAAGATTTCACAGAAGTTATATGAAAGAGGGGGTCCATGGTTAAACCCCAGTTCTCTAAACCCAAAATGAACACCATTGGGATTATTCACACGTTGAGAAGATGCATACACACATAATTTTTGCAAAACTGGAGCTTAGTTCATTAATACTGTGAAGGCTGTATTATGCTAAACCTCATAAGCTCATTTCAAAATATTGTTTACATTTCTTTCTTTTTCTTTTAATTACTATTTTCTGATTAAATTATGTAATTGACTATTGACATCACTTATACTATTACAATTTCTCTGGTATACAGTTGGCCTAAGATGGCTTGTTTCCATACTACTTATTGTACTTAGTTTGCCTGAGGTTGCTTATGATTGAAAAAGTCATTGCTTTTGAACATCCTCTAGAGAGTAAGTGTAAGTATATAAAGAAAGAAATGTACCTACATACATTAGTCGTGGTTTAACCCCAGCCAGCAACTCAGCACCACGCAGCCGCTCACTCACTCCCCCGCACCCAGTGGGATGGGGGAGAGAATCAGAAAAAAAAAAATAAAGTAAAGCTCGTGGGTTGAGATAAGAACAGTTTAATAGAACAGAAAGGAAGAAACTAACAAT
>JAVKLA010000030.1:24561210-24574166 GCA_034782735.1 Sagittarius serpentarius | reverse complement strand
TACTGAACTGAAAACACAGCGCTGTACCAGCTACTAGGAAGACAATTAACTCTATCCCAGCTGAAACCAGGACAAAATACTACTGTATATACTTGAAGAACAGAAATATGTTACATCTGAGATAAACCCCCATATTTTCAATTGAGTTCTATACGGTATCTGCACAAAGTTTTGGACCTCACAATCCATTTATATTTTATATTGTCCCATGTCTACATATTTTATTTCTAATCCAATTTTTTTGGAAGAGTTAATCAGAATATACGGCATAAAGTTTTAATTGCTAAAATTAAAAATGAACATTATAAAACTATAATTTAAAAAAAAATCTATATTCGTTATCTGGATATAAATAAAAATATGGTACTAATAGAAAAATGGACTGTGCATAAGCCAATCATTTTGTTTAGTCTTAAAAGAAATGGATAAATATGGGATTGTTTCAAGACAAAAAAAATCACAGTTCTTCTCTGAAAGAACTTTTAAAAAATTCAAGGTAATTATTTTTCCTAAAAGAGACTATTGAGTAAATCCTATGAAAATTCCTGCAATATTTTTGTCCTCTAAAATTTTCAGGTTCAGTGAAAAATATTTTTTAAAAAAGTATGATTGCTTAAATTAGGTTTTTCAATGAAGTAAACACCAATGAAAGAAAAAAGCGTTGCTCGTACAGTGGTTCTGACAAACCATGTGATTCCTAAATGATTATCAGATTAAATGAATCATTCATTGTTATCCACTGATTTTATACAAATGAGCTAAGAGGGACTGTCACAGTTTTAGTTATGTAAATGTAAAGACTTGTTTCTCCTACTAGTTAAAATGTCAAGGCTATAAAGTTTCCCTGTTTCCGTCATTCTCCCAAATATTATTATATACACCCACACACATATTTTTATATATTTTTTTTTATATTTGACCATTTTTTTGTTTTGTTCCATGGGAAACAAAATATAGTCATACATAATTTTTTAAACAAATTACAGGAACTTCGACAGGAATAACAAAAGGTCCTCACTTTGTCTTGAATGCTCAACTGTTTTCAGCACCATGGGAGTTCCTTCCAGGCTAGAAAGAATTTCCAAAGGGCTGACTGCAGTGGTCAGAATATGTTGAAATAGAAAGAAGAAATCCTGTTATATCAACCAAAGAGAAGGAGCTATGGAAAGTCTATTTGGTTTGGGATTTTTTTTGGTTTTGCTGTTGTTTTGTTTAAGTCAGACAGACAGAGGAGGCACTTCCTCCGCTTTTAGGAAATAAGTGTTTGTTTCCCTTATCCACCATATTTAATCACCTCTTGTGCATTCTCTCACTACCTCATCCCCAATGCAATTGGGAAACACGCAATCAAACTGTGAAATAATTGGGCCTGTATTTCCATGATAAGAGTAAAATAGAACCCTTGTAGCTGAGACAATTAAAAAGAGAAGTTATTTGTTCAAACAATTTTGGAAAGATTTCAGGATGGTGACTTAAATCATTTGTTTTCCTTCTTGAAATCAAATTTTACTTTTCTCTGTAAAAAAAGCTTCTAGTGGCAGTTCCAACCTAACAATTAGAAAGGTTAATTTTAGCTTTTGTGTTATTTCCTGTTTTCTCATGTAAATGATTTTTGTCATGGTAGATAATTCACGTACCATATCCAAAGCTGTATACCCTTCAACACATGATTTCAAAGCAGTTTGCCCATAAGAAAAAAAAAATAACCACAGGGCTCCCCTATATGAAAGTGACCACTCCCTTTCATAAAACGTGAGTGTGCCTAAAAGAATTTCATTCTTGTTGATTTTGTTATTGTCTCAAGCCCAGACTCGTAAGAGATGTCGTTCCATTGCGGTGAAATATTTTCTTCAGGTAAACTGCAATAGACTGACACAGCTTTTGCTCTGTGGCTGTGTTGGCAGATCTACAATATCAGGCCAGCAAAAAATGGCCTAATAGCAGTATTACCTGAGCTTTTATAATCACCTCAGTAGGAAGGATCTTAATGAGAAATAGCTAGTTCTAAATTAACAAAAACAAGACTCTTGCCTCTTACCTTTACTAAAGAGCAAGACACACCCCTAACCATGGAGTAGCAGAAGGGGATCATTCATTCCTGAGCTTTTCTGAATGCTACACAAAGGTAACTGAGGGTCTGGCCTTGAGCATGGAAGAATCTGGGTTATGAGACAAGGCCAGTTATTTGAAACTTTTGAAAGGTTTTAAACTTCTTGAAATAGTAATGACAGCTTATGCCTAATCATTATTTATGCCCGTTCGCAAATTTAATGATCAGTAAGCACACAGTGAAATCATACAATGAGCTTTGTTTTGCTAGAAGGGCAGCAATAAACTGTCAGAGAGGAAATATATTCCCAAAGATGAACATACCAGTGAGACCTAGAGAACTGCTGATCAATAGGGTAACTGCTTTGGATAGTTGAGGTATTGCTGAATAAATCTCATTCATTACTTCTGTTAAATAAGACTCTTACTTGACATATGATCTTTAGTCTGTTATCACTAGAAACACAGAAGTCATGCTTGGACATCTCGTTGGGGATATGTGTCCTTAGAAACAAATAACAAGAGAGATATCAAGTGGACAGAATGAAAAAAAAATACTACTACCTCAACACAAAATAAGCTGACTCTTTTTTTTTCTGACTATCAAGAGTAGAAAGATTAGTACATAAAATCTTGTACTGAAAGAAAAGACATCAAATTCAGAACACATTTTTTCTGATCAGCAACTCCATCCTTATATATATGGTATAGCTGACATTTTCTTAAAATGCAATCTACTGAACAGGATCTATTCCCAACCAAGTTTCTTGTGAAATTTCATTTAGTTAACTTATCCCATAATTTGCAGAAAGGAAAAATAAATTAAAGAATTGGGAAAGAGGTTTTATGGAAATCATGGGGGTTTTTTCCTAATAATATTATGCATTGCAGTTTAGCAAGCATGAAAAACATTTGATCACACAAAATAAGTTTCTTCTTGGAATGTGTTTTTTTCTGGAATACAGAACCGAATAGTTTCAGTACTGAAATAAAATTACTGCATAATTTAACAACAATTCATTAGAACCATCAACCATTGAAGAGTGACCACTTAGTGAGTAACCTAAGAAACTAAGGCGTCTTCAGAATATGAATGTTGACAGAGAAGAGACAGAAGGATATTATTTTTTTTATTACCTGATAGTCATGGAGTCATCCTTTGGACTGAAAGTCTTTTTTCCTAGCACTAAGCCTAATTGTGATTCTTCAGGAGGCAAAGTGATTTAAGAAGAGCAAGCAAGTATAACTTATATGACATGTGACAAGAAAAAAAAAATCTCACTTGAAAGGGAAAAGGATCTTTAAAAGCAGAAAATACAATTTCTGTTATGAAGAGTGACTAAAATGTTGGCTATGAAACAAATTTTATTTTTTATAAAAATTATAGCAAATTCAATAGAAAGTATTAGACTAGACTAGTGAGTCTACAGCCTTAAGTATCTTCACAGACCCATAGTAGAATCACTAGTGATGGAAATGTGTAATGATCTATCCTCTTTGATCTTGAAAGACAGTGTATTTTCTTCACCAATAAGTTGCAAATTCAAATATTAAGGTTTAAAAAAGCAGTGACATTTAGTTGTCTACACCTGACATCTAGGTTTTTAAGTTATTCAATGCTTGTTTATTTTTTCCCTCTTGCAAAATGTCCACTTCTTTCTTCTGCCTTTTGTACAAAGACCTTTTATTTGTCCATTTTCCAATTTTAATTTTAAACTGTGGATGGTAGACACTTTCCTTCAGTGCTACTGACTAGCATTTGACATTTTCTTCCTTAAATTAATTCATCTCTGAGAGTTAAACAAAGAACACAGTCTTTTATAAGTTTTTTTCCATCAAAGCCAGTTCTAGCAAGTGGCGTATGTTGCATTTTAATAAATATACAGCAGGAATAAAAATTATTATTTAAAACCTAGAAGATAGCTACAATAAATAACAATAAAGAACAACTCAATTTTCATCAGGACTCTGAGAGTAGTTTTACATGATTTTAAGATGGTCAGTTTTCTGTGCCAGAGCTGTGAAGCACTGAACACAAAATGGGGAGATATGAACTGCCAGGACCCCTACTGTACCTCTCCTGTGAGATAATGAGAGACTTCACCCTCAAGGTTTCTCAGTTTCATAGCTACCATAATCATTATAAATTAAAATTTCAAAAGGTATGTAGGGAATATGGCACCCAATTGCCATTGACTGTCAACGGCATCTAAGCTCTTTCAAAACCTCCACATACTCAATACTCTGTAGCTAACAAAAAACAGCAATAAATTTGCATGCTGAGATTAATTTTTTTCCTCCATTTTGAGAGGTTGCCCAAGCATATTTTGTGAACTACATATACTCCTTTAGGCTGCACTGTTACTGTTTCATTGAAGTTGAAGGGATCTGCCACTATTTACTGTAAAATAAATATACAAGTCAGGAAAACAGTGAGAACTTGTTCCAATTTATGCTTTCCACTGCTTATTAAAAAAAAAAAAAAAAAAGCAACAAACCTCCTATTTCTCACTGGAAAGCCACAGTCTGTTTTATGGTACTTTGTTCTTTTTTTTCCAAAGTTGTCTTGAGGACACATTGCACTGTGACAACTCAAATCAAGTTATATTCCTTGTACTCTGCCAAGCAGTATTAAAGAAGATAGTGCAATGTGACTCTAACAACCTGAGAAAATGTCACAATGAGACAGAGCTCAGGAGATCACACAAATATTCTCTCCAAAATTTAAAAAGGATTCTGCATAAAATGTACTTTTCCCCAAAGCTTTACTAAGTTTAGGACTTCCTTTCTATTCACTGTCAATTATATTTATACTGTAAAGAACAACATGTGACTGTACTGCCAGGAAATTAAACGCATGGAATCAAAATCTTCTTCCTGTTACAATGAAGTGCTCCAGATCAAAATCTCACATACTAAAGGCGCTCTCATAAATTAATATCCTACCCTCAAGTTCCTTGGAAGTAATACAAATGCTTTTCCAGGTGTGTAAAAGTGCGCATCTGCGATGCAACTAACTGGTATGGAACAGAAGGGAAATCTTGTTCTAAATAATGTGGGACTTCTTGGATCTCAATGTAAAGAAGCAGTACTATACATATTTCAACAGTTCTTTTGATGCTTGTAATCTTGTAAATATGCATAATTGTTAGTCTGGATTGTGTATTGTTCAGGAAAAGAGGTGTACGGTCTAATGTGCAATTTAATTACCATCTGGATCTACTGCATATAAATAAATATTTCATTTAAATATATTTCAAAATAAGACCCCAAAACAATATAGAAGAGCTGAAATATTTTTCCCTGAGAAGCTTTTCAGACAGGTAAGTGAAAATATCTTTGGAAAGTTTAGAAAGGGAGAAACAACATTTAATTTCATAGTAGTGTGTTGCAAAATTACGTATAATTAATTAATGTTTTACTTGAGTTTTTTAACCTTTCTTACAGTTCATTTAAGAGACTGTAACAATGACAAATACCACAATAAAATATAGGTAGGGTTGCTTGCATTAATTATATTGTTATGGATTTCTATTTATGCAGCTATTTTCCCCCATTAATGTTTCAGAGAAAAAGTCATGCTTGAGTTGGTAGAAAATTAGCTTCAAATTGAACATACACTGAATATGTTAGCTGTTGGTGGGTTTAATAAGATTTGAGAGAAATAATCTGTGCTATTCCAGAGCTGAAGAGTAATTTGAGGCAGTGGAAAACTTTCTCCTAAGGGCTGTCAACCTAACACATCCATCCTGGCAGCATCAAGTCCATTGCACTGCTGCTATACATAACTAATGTTGGTGAGTTAGAAAAACATATTTTTTGGCAATCAGATTCATAGCAATTTCAGGGGACAACCATGTGGTATTGTTTTAATACATTGATGAATACCAAATAATACCCAGCAAAATTAGTTTTACACCTCAAAGCTAAAAAACAATAAAACACAACTTAGAGTTGCCAAGTCACAATCATTAGGAAAACATTAGAGATATGTGGGCTTCAGAGTTAAGATTCTTCCAGGGAATGTCTTAAGACTTCATTACGGTACACAGATTGAAAATTCCCTGGAAAAATAAAACAATATACCACATCTTTGGCTTCAAAATGGTGTGAATCATGACTGAGGAGTCCCTGAGGAAAAGAGTAGACTTCATAGCCCAAATATCATAATGTCAGGCAAACAAACTTTCTCCACTATCCATTTCTGGAAAGGCACACTGTATTTGTAAGCAGCTCATGCTCTTGTTGTGTGACACCCAGATCCAGGCATACTGAATACATCATCATGCACATCTCAAACCAAAATGGGTTTATATGAGAACACTGTATGTGTTTGATTTGGATACAATAATAAGAATTCAGTCTATATCATGTAGAAAATCTGATTTTTTTTAAGATCAAATTTTTCAATGAAAGTATCTTCTCTTCTAATCTTCTCATTAACCTTAAGCATTTGGGTGAGTACCACAGAGAGCAGCAAGACCACCCACATCAGTAAAGATAAGCACATAGCTTACTTTGCGGTTATCTCTATAACATGGTTTCACTGTAATATTAAAGCATCTTTTTCATCTCTTTGCACAATAAGAAATCAATTGGTTTCCTCCATGCAGCTTATATAAAGTACACCAGTCTAAAAATCTCTTTATAGAAGTCAAAAAAATAGGTCAAAATTATTTTTTTAAAGAAAATAATCAGTACTTGAAATCTGAACCTAAAACCATACTTCAGCTGATTTTGAAATATACTTTATCAAATTAAATAAGTGTTTCACGACAAAAACCGTTTTCCACAGGTGACCATTGTGAATATTATTGTTCCAAACCAAGCCCACGTCTACCTCACTTACCCCCCCTTTTTGTAGGTATGTATTGTCTTTGGTTGTAAATGTTCAGCAGTTGTAGCCCATTGTAAATATTCAGCCAGTTTTTCCCCAACAATTTCTCAAGTATCTAGTATCAATGTAACTCCTGTTTGGATTTTGCAAACTGAATTTCATATTTAAATTCATTCTTCTATACAGTTCATACATGTGGTTAAAAAACTTCAATAGTTTTCATGATGCTTGTTTAGATGGAGAAAAAAAAATTAACTATTTCAATAATGTCTTATAAAGGGTAAACCACTAGTTAATTGTATTTTTCATCACAAATTCCCCAATGATTCCAAAATGATTTGGAGATTGTCAATATGTTCCTATCTACTTTGAAATTTGAAACAATCATTACAGATTATAGTGTGAATGCCTTCTACTTAACCATGTTGTGCATTCTAGTTGGTAATTCCTTGTAATTCACACACACAATTCTTTCTTTGATGCTCGAATTTCTCATTTTTCTTCTGTTTTGAAAAAGAAATGCTTTTATGTTGTGTGAAGTAAAACTAAAATACAAGCAAATGTAAAGATCAGAGAGAATTAATCACTGATAGACTTCTGTTTTGACTGACATTTCATTCAGTGACTTCAGAGCAGTCTAAGGCCATCCACAAAAGGTCATCAAACCAGAAGAGTTGCAAATACATTATATAAGTTTTTTTTTTTTAAAAAAGCTACTATTGTTGTGGCTATTTCCATTCAATAGACATCTCATATTTGAAATACTTTTTGTGAAAAAAGCCAGGGAATTTATAGATTTTTAATATAATGGTTTTCCATCAGATTCTAAGTGGTAAGAGGTGAACTGTTAAACTTAATATTTCTTTGTTACAACTACTTAGAGTAAAAAACTATCATTTTAACTCTATCTAGTCCCTTGCTTTTTGACCTTCTAATTATTTTTTTTTATAAATAAGACTTTACATGTCATACTGTATTCTGTAACAACAACTTTTAGCATAATAATAAAAACTCTCTCAGGAAAACAATTACAACTGCACATCAATTGCTGGGATTTTTCATTGCATAATATGTAAGGCAAGCCCTAATTTATTTATATATTTATTTATTGTAAATGGAGTTAAAATTGTACATTTTGTTTTAACATGCATTCAGAAATATGATATCCTACCTCTTACCTATTTTCGATCTTTTTCAAGCTTTTATCTATTTGTAGCTAAAAGAACATTCTTTTATAATATGATGGTGACTAAAACTAATACCGAGTGATGTTCAATGCCTTGTCACTATGAAGATATTCCCTTGTTATTTTTAGTAAGTAGAATTTCCCTTTATTAGCCTATTAATTAACCTATAGCTTCTACCAAGGGAAAAATTCTATTCACTTCTCTTGATAGAGAGATAATTTCGTCCGCAATTTTCCAGTGAGACCTTGAGAAATTTAGGGTAAAGATGAGTGGCAGCTAAAAGGTATGTAAGATAATGTAAAATTTCACATTTCATTAACTGATATATTAACATATATCATTAATTTCATATAAATCATTAGCTTAATATACTCCACAGTTTTCCCTTTTAAAAATTAATAACATTATTGAAAAATGCATTTGCATCTCCTCTTTTCTTTTATCATACTCAAGAAACCATTATCTCTGAGAACAAACATTTTCTAGGCCAGTACTTTGGATGTTATCTTTTCAGACTCTTAGGACCTCTAAGAAGTGAAATCTGAAGTAGGAAATTGGACAGTGACAACTGGTCTCTTTTCTCCATTCTGCCCATATGAAACATATAAATAAAAGTTATATGCAATCTCTAATGACATGATTAATATACAATGTCAAATGATTAAGCCTGTGACAGCTATATGGTATGATAAATATGAGTGTATAATCACAGATTGATTTTAAGAATGATAGTGATCTCAGTAGGCTCATTGGATTGGGACAAAAAAGTCAAACCTCACAGTTTACCATAGTGCATTCGTATGGATATAATATTGATTCACAAAAATTAAGTGATCTATGTTAACAGAACATTTAAAAACAAGTAGAAAGTAGTGTAAGCACTGGAACGTAAGCATTCTCTTACACAGCAGCCTTACTTTTCAGGCACCCACAAACACAGTAAATTCGTTAGCCTTCTCTGTTACAATACATATATCCACAGAATGAGTGAGTTTCTCATTTGGCCCAATGGAAAATAAGTTTCATTTTTACCTCAGGAACATAATTCTGTATAACTACACATAAAACTTGGTGTTATTATTGACACTTTTGTCTTGAAGCATTCAAAGCAAATTGCTCTTACAGTGAACAGTGTACTGAGATTCAATGGAAATTTATTCAGTGTTTAGCTACTCTTACTATCAGAAATGCTGGTGTAGTCAGCTGTTTAGAGCCTACAGCAGAATCCCTACTTCCTCTGAGGCACCTCAGGCTCCTGCTAGACAACATCACCACTTGTGATTCTGTGCATAGGTACCCGCCTTTCCCAGAAGTTGACTGCAGGTTTTGAAAATTCCTAGAAAAGGAAGAATTGCATAATATTCTCAGGAACAAGGCAGGGAACACACTCATGATGAAAATACTATGGGATGGCTGCAAAATATTGAATAGTGCCACAGCGCTATTGCTCATAGTTCATTGTGCTACTACACTTTTCTCCTTACAATACTTCATCCCATTTTTTCCCAAGCCAGTTCACCAGCTTTTGAATTCTAATCCCCTGCTTCACCGTATTTTCACCCCTCTCACCTTGGTGTCATCTGTAAATTGAACAAACATCGTCCCTCTCTTTCCTCATCCTGGCCAGTAAGTTCAATCGCAGCAAGGAAGAGTCAAGCTAGGCATTAGAGACATAGGGAAAACGTGGAGTAGGTTGGTTGGAGACTGGATAGGGCCTCTGTCACAGGAGGTCTTCTAAGAACAGATTAGAAAAACACCTGTTAAGAATGAGCACAGCTAGTCATACTTTCAGATAATTCAGGTGGCTATATGCATTCTTGTAGTCCCTTTCAGTCTTGTCTTCTGTCATTTTATAACATCCTACACAAAAGCCTGAATATACAATCTTGGCTTTGAAAGCAAGCATGATGTACCATTGCATATGTAGCTTGCAAAATTAGTAAAGTGTGAAAAAATGATAAGAGATTTTATGTTCACTTGGAAGCAATTACAGATTGAATCCCCAGGAAAGCCTGGCATAGTCTGAAGATCATACACTCCAATGCAAAAGGAAAAATTTTGCAATGCCTTTAAGCCAGCTTACCCATTTTATATCAAACTTCTCTATCACACTGTTTATTGAAAATACCTCATTCAGAACACTGTTGTTTTGTAAATCTACTTTACAACTAAATTTCATGTTACGATTAGGAATTTTCACAACTTTTTATTGATTGAAGTAATAGAACATGTCTTTTAACTAACACAAACTTATTTTTATATCTATTTTTAGTGATAAAGCACCAATCTCCTGGCAACCTAATGTTTGTGTGAATGCCAAATCTCCATCTATCAGAAACCAGTTAAACTATTTTTTCCCCTACTAACTGGCAATACCACCTGACAAAAAATATTTGCACATGGTTAATTAGTTATGGAAAATGACCAAAAACTACAATAACTGAGCTATCATCTGGTGTGAGTATGTAAGGGAATAGTTAGTAATATAGTCACCTTTTCTGTATGCATTCTAAGAAAGCTTGTGCCAGCTTTTCTATGTGTTCAGAGAGGACAGATGCACAGAAAGCACAATGTAAGAAAAAGAAAGTCTTTTGCTTCCATCTAAAATAGCTGTTGCGTACAAGCAATTAGGATGTTGTACAGAGTCTGACTCAAGTGGGTACAGAATATACAGATAACATTTTTTTATTTTTCTTAAGCGGTCCTAACACTATGCATATTCCAAACTTTCACTAGTGAGAAATCCTACTGATACAGCATATACAGCAAAAGCACATAATACGCAAAATCAAAGCCCAAGTCCATCTGTGACCGGCTTCCACATCTATCCATCTATAAAAAAACCTAATAGATTTTAGTTAGCTGTCAGATATATTATTTATCCCATATTATTACAGACTTTACTCAGGCATCTAGTCTTTATTTAGGAAAGTAAGTTTTAGTCCATAAAAGTGTAAAGGAATCCAACTTCAAGACTACAGATGGCAAAAAAAAAATCTGAATGTTTCTGAAATTGCATTAATATCTGTTCATTTAACTGCTTTCATGTAGACATTTTTATTAAGATAAAATTTCCTTAATGTGTTATGTTTCAGACACAAACTCTCTGGTATTATACAAACAATCAACTAAGTATGAATTATCCTTTTCAGTTTCAATGGATTGATTTTTCTAAACCTTAGGGTGCATTATTTCATTCTTCATTGGAGTTTAAACTATATCATTTCTGCCTGTGTAGATAAAAACACACAGGCATTACCACATTGTTCAAATAAAGGTATAACTTCAATGGTGTCTGAATGCTCTTAATATAATTTAACTTTCACTACACAAAACCCAATTTTTACCAAACAGGATTACATTATTTCTAATGTGCTTTTGAATAGTAGCAATTCACTGGTACCACAAAAAATGCACCTCTTAACTTTCACTGTGCAAGCAGTATTATTTCTCTTTCAAAATGGGAGGTGTTTTTGCAGATTAGTTTCATCTTCAATAACTTCCTATTAGCTGGTGTCCTGGTTTCAACCGGGATGGAGTTAATTTTCTTCTTAGGAGCTGATACAGTGTGTTTTGGGTTTAGTGTGAGAATAATGTTGATAACACACTGATGTTTTAGTTGTTGCTAAGTATTGCTTATCCTAAGCTAAGGATTTTTCAGTTTCCCATGCTCTCCTAGAAAGCAGGTGTACAAGAAGCTGGGAGGGAGCATGGCCAGGACAGCTGCCCTGAACTAGCCAAAGGGGCATTCCGTACCATAGAACGTCATGCTCAGTATATAAACTGGGAGAAGTTGGCTGGGAGGGGCGGATCGCTGCTCAGGCATCACTGCTTGGGCATCAGGCAGCGAGTGGTGAGCAACTGCGTTGTGCAACTCTTGTCTTTTCTCGTTTCTTTTTTCAATTTTTATTTTATCATTTTTATTTTATTTTATTCCTTGTCATAATTATTATTATTATATTTCATTATTATTGTTGTTAGTATTAAATTTTATTTTCCTTTAGCTATTAAATCATTCTTATAACAACCCACAAGTTTTACTTTTTTTTTCTTATTCTCCTCCCCATCCCGCTGGAGAGGGGGAAGTGAGCAAACAGCTGCGTGGTGCCTAGGTGCTGGCTGGGATTAAACCACTACAGGTGGGACTTAATACACCTGCCTAACAAGCTTGCTAGCTGACCCACTGCCTATGTAGTCATTAATTCCTGATCCCGCAAATGCTGGAAAAATACTTGCTAATTAACACACCGTAACCGCCTGAGTGCGACACCTAGATAAAAGGAGATGGAGTAAACACATGGGTGACTGGAGGGCACGGAAGAAGAAGGAATTGCAGTGGGGCTTTTCCACAAAATGTATTTTTCTCTGTCTTGCCCTCCAGCATGTCCCATTGCTCAGTTGCCACTTTTCTGATGGTGAAATCAATATATTAACAGGACAAAACCAGGAAAAAAATAACCAACTTCTTAATTTCGTACTTCAAATCACAGAATCATAGAACGATTTGGGTTGGAAAGGACCTTAAAGATCATTTAGTTCCAACCTCCCCTGCCATAAGCAGGGACACCTTCCACTAGACCAGGTTGCTCAAAGCCCCATCCAGCCCGGCCTTGGACACTTCCAGGGAGGGGGCATCCACAGCCTCTCTGGGCAGCCTGTTCCAGTGCCTCACCGCCCTCACAGTGAAGAGCTTCTTCCCTCTTTCAGTTTAAAGCCATTACCCCTTGTCCTGTCACTACATGACCTTGTAAGAAGTCCCTCTCCAGCTTTCTTGTAGGCCCCTTTTAGGTACTGGAAGGCTGCTAATAAGGTCTCCCCAGAGCCTTCTCTCCTCCAGGCTGAACAACCCCAACTCTCTCAGCCTGTCCTCATAGGAGAGGTGC
>JAVKLA010000030.1:24534578-24550428 GCA_034782735.1 Sagittarius serpentarius | reverse complement strand
TGGACGGGGCTCTGAGCAACCTGATCTAGTTGAAGGTGTCCCTGCTCACCGCAGGGGGGTTGGACTTGATGACCTTTAATGGTCCCTTCCAACCCAAGCCATTCTATGATTCTATGAACATCATGTTAATGCATAATATTTTGTCCTACAGTAGGAAAGATATGATAAAATCTTTCCTAATTTGAGGACATCATTAAACATTGGTCTTCTGGTTACCAACACCTTTCCTTGCCTTTTAAACAAAAAAAGGTATAATTAAGGTTAAGCTTGATTTAAATTGTGTGTCTTCAGGTTTAAATATAAAGACAGTTTAGAAAAAAAATGTATCTACAGTGTCCTTTTCATTTTAAAACATTATTTCAGGAGTCATGTAGTAAGTTTGTGGTTGGTGTTTACTACAGGCTGCCTGATCAAGGGGAGCCTATTGATGAAGCCTTCTTACTCCAGCTGTAGGAGGCAACAGGCTCTCGTCCTGCTGGGGGCCTTCAACCACCCTGAGATCTGCTGGAAAAGCAGCACAGCGAGCTGTAGGTAATCCAGGAGACTCCCGGAGTGCTTTGAGGATAACTTCTTAAGCCAAGTAATAGATAGCACTACCAGAGGAAATTCAATGTTTGGACCTAATGATCACCCACTCAAGTGACATAATGGTAATGTCAAGACTGGAGGCAGCCTCTGCTACAGTGATCATGACCACCTGAGGAACCTGAACATACATAAGTCTATGGGACCTGATGCGATGCATCCCAGAGTCTTGAGGGAACTGGCTGATGTAGTTGCCAAGCCGCTGCCCATGATATTTGAAAAGTCACAGCAGTCAGGTGAAGTCCCTGGTGACTGGAAAAAGGGAAACATTGCACCCATTTTTAAAAAGGGTAGAAAGGAGGACCCTGGGAACCAACAACATGTCAACCTCACCTCTGTACCTGGGAAGATCATGGGACAGATCCTCATAGAAGCTATGCTAAGGCATATGGAGGACAGGGAGATGATTTGAGACAGCCAGCATGGCTTCACCAAGGGCAAGTCTTGCTTGACCAACCTAGTAGCCTTCTATGATGGAGTTACTACATCAGTGGGCAAGGGAAGTGCTACGGATGTCATCTGTCTGGATTTCTGTAAGGCCTTTGACATGGTCCCCCACAACATGCTTCTTTCTAAACTGGAGAGATATGGATTTCATGGATGGACTCTTTGGCGGATGCGGAATTAAAATCATAGAATCATAGAATCATTTAGGTTGGAAAAGACCTGTAAAATCATTGACTCCAACCGTTAAAGTTGCACGGCCAAATCCATCACTAAACCATGTCCCTAATCACCACGTCTACACATCTTTTAAATACCTCCAGGGATGGTGACTCAACCACTTCCCTGGGCAGCTCATTCCAATGCTTGACAACCCCTTCAGTGAAGAAACTCTTCCTAATATCCAATCTAAACCTTCCCTGGAGCAACATGAGGCCATTTCCTCTTGTCCTATCGCTTGTTACTTGGGAAAAGAGACCAACCCCCACCTCATTACAACCTCCTTTCAGGTAGTTGTAGAGAGGGATAAGGTCTCCCCCCAGCCTCCTTTTCTCCAGGCTAAACACCCTCAGTTCCCTCAGCTGCTCCTCATAAGACTTGTGCTCCAGACCCCTCACCAACTTCGTTGCACTTCTTCTTTGGACAAGCGTCAGCACCTCAATGTCTCTCCTGTAGAGAGGGGCCCAAAACTGAACACAGTAGTCGAGGTATGACCTCACCAGTACAGGGGGACAATCACTTCCCTAGTCCTGCTGGCCACATGATTTTTGATACAAGCCAGGATGCTATTTGGCCTTCTTGGCCACCTGGGCACACTGCTGGCTCATATTCAGCCAGGTGTTGACCAACACCCCCAGGTCCTTTTCTGCCAGGCAGCTTTCCAGCCACTCTTCCCCAGGCATGTAGCGTTGCATGGGGTGGTTGTGACCCAAGTGCAGGACCCAGCACTGAGCCTTGTTGAACCTCATACAGCTGGCCTCGGCCCGTTGATCCAGACTGTCCAAATTCCTCTACACAGGCTTTGTACCTTGTTCTGGTTTCAGCTGGGATAGAGTTATTTGTCTTCCTAGTAGCTGGTACAACGCTGTGGTTTGGGTTTAGTATGAGAACAATTTTGGTAAAACCCTGATGTTTTCAGTTGTTGCTCAGTCGTGTTTAGACTAAGTCCAGGGCTTTTCAGCTTCTCCTGCCCAGCCAGCAAGAAGGCTGGAGGGGCACAAGAAAGTTGGGAGGGGACACAGCCAGGACAGCTGACTCAAACTGGCCAAAGGGGTATTCCATACCATATAACGTCATGCCCAGTAAATAAACTGGGGCAAGTTGGCTGGGAGGGCAGACTGCTGCTTGGGAACTAACTGGGCATCGGTCAGCAAGTGGTGATCAATTGCATTGTGCACCATTTGTTTTGTATATTACAATTCTATTATTATTGTTATTATTATTATTATTATTGTCATTTTATTATTATTTTCATTTATTGTTATTATTGTTGTTGTTGTTATTATTTTCTTCCTTTCTGTCCTATTAAACAGTCTCTATCTCAACGCCCGAGTTTTACTTTTTTTCCCAATTCTCTCCCCCATCCCACTGGGCGTGGGGAGGAAGTGAGTGAGCGGCTGCTTAGTTGCTGGCTTGGGTTAAACCACTACATACCCTCAAGCAGATCAACACTCACACCCAGCTTGGTGTTGTCTGCAGACTTACTGGGTGCACTCGATCCCCTCATCGAGATCATTGATACAGATGTTAAACAGAACTGGCCCCAATACTGAGCCCTGGGGAACACCACTTGTGTCTGACTGCCAACTGGATTTAACTGCATTCACCATAACATTTTGGGCTTAGCCATTCAGCCAGTTTTTTACCCAGCGAAGAGTACACCCATCCCAGCCATGAGCAGCCAGTTTCTCCAGGAGACTGCTGTGGGAAATGGTGTCATGGGCTTTACTAAAGTCCAGGTAAAGAATATCCACAACCTTTCCCTCATCCACTAAGCAGATCACCTTGTCATAGAAATATATCAGATTAGTAATTAAATCAGATAGAGTTGGTTGGATGGTCACATCTAGAGGGTAATGGTCAACGGCTCGATGTCCAGATGGAGATCAGTGAAAAATGGTGTCCCTCAGGCATCCGTATTGGGACCACTACTATTTAAGATATTCATCAATGACACAGACAGTGGGATTGAGTGCACCCTCAGCAAGTTTGCAGATGCCACCAAGCTGAGTGGTGCGGTTGACACACCTGACGGATGGGATGCTATCCAGAGGGACCTGGACAAGCTCAAGAAGTGGGCCCATGTGGAATTCATGAGGATCAACAAGGCCAAGTGCAAGGTCCTGCCCATGGGTTGGGGCAATCCCTGATATCAATACAGGCTGGGGGATGAAAGAATTGAGAGCAGCCCTGAGGAGAAGGACTTGCGGGTCCTGGTCGATGAAAAGCTGGACATGAGACAACAATGCATGCTTGCAGCCCAGAAAGCCAACTGTATCCTGGGCTGCATAAAAAGGAGCATGGCCAACAGATCAAGGGAGGTGATTGTCCCTCTCTGCTCTGCTTTTGTGAGACCCCACCTGGAATCCTGTGTTCAGCTCTGGGGCCCCCAATATAAGAAGGACATAGACCTGTTGGAGTGAGTCCAGAGGAGGGCCAGAAAGATGATCAGGGAGCTGGAGTCTCTCTGCTATGAAGACAGGCTGAGAGAGTTGGGGTTGTTCAGCCTGCAGAAGAGAAGACTCTGGGGAGACCTTACTGCGGCCTTTCAATACTAACAGGGGGCTTATAAGAAAGATGGGACAGACTTTTTAGTAGGGCCTGTTGCAATAGGACAAGGGGTAATGGTTTTAAACTAAAAGAGGGTAGATTCAAACTAGATATAAGGAAGACATTTTTTATTATGAGGATGACGAAACACTGGCACAGGTTGCCCAGAGAGGTGGCAGAAGCCCCATCCCTGGAAACATTCAGGCCAGGCTGGACGGGGCTCTGAGCAACCTGATCTAGTTGAAGATATCCCTGCTTATTACAGGGGGCTTGGACTAGATGACCTTTGATGGTCCCTTCCAACCCAATCTATTCTATGATTCTATGATTCTAGTAAAAGTGACAAATTCAGTGGTCAGGTGAAGCCAAAAGATAAGAATAACTGTATTTAATGGGTATGATAGGTAACACAGTAAAGTTGACTTTTTAGAGATTCATATAATCACTGAAAATCTTAGTTAATCAGTGTGTCTGCGAGACAGAAAACAAAGCCAGAAGGCTGACTATTGCCTGTGATTTATATTGTCCAACTGCACTGTATCACACAGTGAGAAACATTAAAAAATTAGTACTGTTTGACTGCAAGTCAAAAAAAGAAAAACTGCAAATCCATAGACCACAGACAAGGCACATAAAGCCACATTCTGTCAGCAACAGAAGAGGTTGATTTGGTTGATGACTAACAAAGAAACAAAATTCCTCTACATGGAAAGTACTTACATGAACCAATAAAGACATCCAAAATCCTCTATTATACATAACGCTTTTTGACATTTTCAAGGCCAGACAGAAATGCTATACTAAGGATAAAAAGAAAGATCAAAGAAAATTCTACCAGAGCAAAATACTACTTAAAAAAGAATTTAAAAAAAACCTCAAAAACCAAAAAAACGTAATTAAAGGCTTGTCTTCAACCTGGTCTACCTACCTAATTAAAAAACTCAAATCAATAAACTAATAACTTCCCACAACTTTCTGCAACACAAGAAAACGTTGTAAAGTCAACAGACCACATAGCTACCATTATGCTCATGTCTACTGATAAGTTCTCTGGACTCCACAGCTTTCCACACCAAGTTCTTTTAGAACTGTTAAACCCTACACTTACTTATGGTGACACTTGAGGAAAGTGTCTGCTGGAACATGGAGAAGGGAGAATATCTATCAAGACTCTTATCATATTAAAAAAATAAGCTGAACAACTGAATATTAAAACATGACATTTAAGACAAAGGGCATTAAATTCAGCAATAACCTCTGACTCAAAACTCAACTAATCACAAAAAGCATTGGCCAAATAATAACTAATAAAAAGAATGAGGTGACAGTGGCTGAAAAAAAAATATATTTAAAGCAAGTATCCTACTTTAAAAAAGAAATTATATGAAAGCAATGGTGGATATTTTAATGAGAGAAATCTTAACCTACTTAATAATTATATTTTAAGAAATGTTAAATGTCTTTGAATTAGCTAAAGAAACTAATGATTAGATATTTTCCCTAGTGTAAAGAACTACAAAATGGTTGCTCTGGGCAGTGACTGTGATTGTACATTAGAGAAATTCCAAGTACTGCCTTGCTCTAATTTTTTTATTAAAATCACCAAATAAATTGTGTGAAACTTTTCAGAGAGAATTTGTAGCAATTTAGTTGATTGTAGTTACTGTTTGAAAGACAGCAAATGCTGAAGAGAATAGAAAGAATTATTTTGATAGTTTTGTAAAATATTCGAAAGCACAATTTAAAATCTTATTAATCTAATGTTCAGTTAGATTTCTTTTTTAAAAATCTGGGAATATGTATGCATATGATTGATCAAAAATACAGCTGCTAAATATTGAAAAAAACCCATGGAAGTCTATAAAGCTAAAGTGAATTTCACAGTTAAAGAATTCCCTGTTTCTACAGAATAAAGAAACATACTCTGCAGTAAATTAGAGGAAACATGAGGCAAAATTATGCCACTTTACTGTGGAAAAAAGTTGGCACAGTAACAGAGGGGCAAGACACGTCTTCTCCCACAAAAATTTAATAGTTTCTAAGGAAAGAGAGGGTACTATACCTAGCGTACCTTTTGTCACATAAAAAAGTGCAATTTTCCCTCCCTCCCTCAATAATTCAATAGTACTCCACTTAACTCCTGAGCTTTGAGATAAGCTTGAAAGATATCTGATGGATAGGATCTGTCTTTTCTTCTTGCTTCTGCCTTAAAATCCTGTCTCAAACACCTGTCTCAGAGGTTCCATCTCTGAGCAAAAGTCTGGATAAGCTCCTATAGGAAAACAAATACAGCATCACTAGTCACTGAAACAGACACAAAATTATTTTTCCAGGCTAAACAAATCTGCCTTTCCCATAGCAGTGAGCATCAATGATAAGAGACCAGGCCTTCATAGAGAACAGAACTTCACTTTGGGGAAGGAGGAGAAGATTATCATGGATTAACTTTATTCTTAGAAACTCTATCAATTAATTCCCTAGTCTCTGCAAATAATTTCAGTTTAAAAAAAAATTAATTTCTTGAATGTTTTGATTTTTACTTTCCATTGAAAAGAAAACATACTCCAGTCAATGTAGTTCTCTTGATTTTTTTATCTGGAAAGAAAATAAACAAACCCCTTAGGAACATACCATGCAAAGAACTGCTTGAGATCTTGTGCCTACCCTATGCCTGACCTACACTCCATCTTGGAAGTCT
Source organism: Sagittarius serpentarius (assembly GCA_034782735.1). Classification (NCBI taxonomy): domain Eukaryota; kingdom Metazoa; phylum Chordata; class Aves; order Accipitriformes; family Sagittariidae; genus Sagittarius; species Sagittarius serpentarius. Next base: position 24,543,932 of record JAVKLA010000030.1, on the reverse strand, counting down.
AATGCTCTTACAAGTACCCAACAGGTTTGGCATACTTCTTGGAAGAAGATAATTTGGACTTCAACTTAATGGTTTCACTCAGCAAGAGGTCAACCTTAAGGAATCATGGTTTAGAAAGCTATTTAGTTTCTAGTCAATAAATCATCTACAAGTGACCTTTAGAAAGCCTTATTTTAGGCTTTAGAAATTCTTTAATCACTGATATTCGATATTAATTGCTCTTTGATATCCAGTCATATTTTGCCTACTAACCACTTAGGTTGTATCTTTTCCAGATTATTATTAAGAGCTCTCTATACTTGTCATTACTGTGAAATACTTTAGCAAAAAAATAAAAAGTTGATTTCCAACACATGTGAATATCTGTGTCCTTGTCTATTTCAGGCTTAGCAAACTGTACTTCAAACAATAACACCAAATTCACAACTGTCAGCAAAAGAATAGTTCTGAATAGATTTCCAAAACCAGTAGCAGATCTATCTAGCCTCATGCTTGAGCTACAGAACTCATTTAAAAAAAGGCAACATCATAATTTAGTTTTGTCTTTTGTCTAAAATATTCTGTACATAATTCTCACTGCACTTGATATGGAAATGAAATGGCAAAACTTTGTGTATTCATTTTTAAAACTGTTTTATGCCCTAGTCTCTTACACTATTTTAGACTCAAAAATATTACGAGCAGATGTAACAGCCAATATCAAAACTTCTCATTTACTGTGTTAAATTTAAATCCAAGTATAAAAATTAGAAAAAAAAATTGCTTAGTCAATACTGCTCCTTTCAAAGATTCACATTTTTCAACAGTACCATTTGTGACATGCCCCTAATGCCTTACAGCACTTTCTATGATGATATGATTTAAAATACATACTTTTAATTACATAGGTGTACTTTCAGCTAAGAAAGATGAACATAGATGGATCTTTCTGCAGGAAGGAGATTAGAAAAGAGGGAACTACTAGAAAAACAAGTTTATTATGGATATTATAACTCCTTTCTCCAAAAGCAAACAAAATGATCTACACATATATGCTACAACTGTCTTGTCTTTTCTTTTATACAAGTAATCTGCACCATTGACTAATTCAATTGAGAAACAGTTATTTTGGGATGCTTAATAGCGTTCAACCATAATTTCATGGTATAACATGAGACTGAGCTATCTGAAGGGTAGAATATCTTACATTTGCAACTAAAAAAGGAGAAAAAAGGAAGGGGGTGAGCATGGGGATGGAGAAGTATAAGAAGAGATCCTTGAAAGAGCTTTCTACTACAGCTGCATTCTTCTATCTGTGATAAAAATACATAAAAGGAGGGCAATGCTAACAAAAAACCAAGACTTAGGGATTAGACCATCTATTATTTGTCCTATTTAAGTAAAAAACGTTATCCAGCATGACTGCACAGAAGAGTGCTGAGCTGGTATTCTGTGAAATGTGAGTGAATAATTCACTCAAAACAGAAGTGAAATCTTCCCCAAAGGGAAATTTAATACCTTCCAGTTGTCGTGATTTGCTGTTTTGTATAGGCAAAAAGGCATGCTTTTTTTGTAAGCTGCTACACCTATCATCAGTTTTACCGTAAGTGACTAAACCTGTGTTTACTGCAATGCTGGGTTCCTTTCGATTTTGCTGATTCAGAAGGGAGGATGCTTGGGCCATGTGGAGCAATTACAGTAGCAGCTCTGAACATTCATGTCACGATCTATGACGCAGGATGACCATGTTTTTAAAGTTGTTTTAAATACATCTATGCTTAGTTGAGAGTTTTCACATAAGTACAGAAGCTGAGTTTGGAGCAGTACTTGAAGTGTTTGCGTTATTCCAGTAACGTGAGATAAGCTCTCATGTGTGTGTTGCAAAGGAAACCCTCTTTGCCATAAAGAAACATTTCAAGGAGGATGCCCTGCTGAGAACTCTCAGAATATGTTTAGATATTTATCTGTAGTTGCTTATTACAGTTATAACAACTAGGTAAAGGAAATTCCAAGTCCTTGCTCTAAAGAAAAACAAAGCGTCTGGTTTAAGATGCAAAACATGCCTTACCAGTCTGATGGTTTTCTGTGAATGGATGAATGACTTAGTATAGGATGACAAAGAACAGTGAATGTTGTTTACAGAAGCAAGACCTTAGTGCTGGGTCCTATAGTACCATTATAATCCAAATGGACAGATGTGAACTGAGTAGGTGGACAATATATGAATTTGCCTGGACTGCCAGCCTCAAAGAGTTGCAATCAGCAGTGAAAAAATCCAACTGGCTATCAGTTGCTAGAGAGGGTCCAGAGCATGTTCTCTAGCTGACAGTACCAAACTGGGGTGTGTAAGGGTAGGGCTGTTACACTTTGGGACCTTGATAGACTGAAGAAATGTGTTGAAAGGAACACTATGACGTTCAATGAAGTAAGCCAATGTTAAATCCTGCATAACCCCATGCAACCATGCAAGGCAGGGTGTCAGCTAGATAGAAGGAATCTTTGCGGAAGGCCCAGCATCCTAGTGGAGAAGCTGAACGTAAGTCGGCAGCATGCTTCTGTGGCAAGGAAAGCCAAGGGCATACTGGACTAGTGCTGCTAATACTAGCATGAGTGTAGGCAGCAGATCCAGGGAAATGATTCTTCCACCCTATTCAGTCCTTGTGAAGCCATGTCTGCAGTACTGTGTCCACTTCTGGGCTCTCCAATATATGATAGACATGTACATACTGGAACAAGTCCAGTGGTCAGGGACAGGATCACATGACGTATGGGGAGAGGCTCAGAGAATTTGGTTTTTTAGCCTTAAGACGAGATGGCTCCAGAGAGACCTTATTGCTATTTATATCCATCCTTGGCAATATTCAAAACCTTCGCACACATGGCCTTGAGCAACTTGCACTAATTAACCTGCTCTCAGCAGGACCTCTCAGAAGGACCTCTGGAAAGAACATCTCTTCCAACTTTCATGACACTAATTCTGTGTTAAAAGAGCAAATCAACACTTCCAGGAAGCAAGCTGTGCATAGTGTGGTTTCAGGATTTCAGTGAAGCTAAACCAAACAAATTTACCTGGGAATCTGTAGCTAAAAAGACAAGAACATAGCCAAGAAGATATACAGAACCCTCATGGGCCAGCTACCATTAGATCTATTGTATATTTTATTGACTGATCCTCCACATAACTAACTTTCAGTTTGCTAGGAAATAAAATGTAAATTTGCTGGTAAGCAGCAGAAAATGTCTAGGCCTATTGGGATGGCACCAAGAGTGTCATTACTCATTAGTGAAAGCAATCTCAACAATAATAGACATGTATGGATATTCATGGTGGAATATGCAAGGTAAATTTAAGCAAAAAGTGAGAAGCTAAAAAGATAAAAGGAGAGAGAAGTTTACAAGAAGCTTAAAGTACTTGTGGTAACTGTCACAAGTTACCCTAGGGAAAAGAAAAAAAAGAGTCATGTAATCTTAATCATAGATTCCTGTAACTTGTTTCTAATGGTTCTAAGAAGCAATATGCAATTAAGCATATGCAGTAAGTTTTTGTTTGTTTTGTTTGTTTGTTTTGTTTTTCTGTGTAGTAGTAAGAAGAGAGGGAAACACATACAGGCATTTAAACTTGCCAGTAAAAGGGTTATTCCCCCCTCAGCCACATTCATAACACAAGTCAAATCTGCCAGTACTTTAGGAGCATCTTTTGGGCTGTACAGGTTTACGGTAACAGTCTAGATAGGTCCAGTTGTCACAAGAGCTGTAATCTTAAACCAGAATATTGCTTGCTCACTTCCAGCGTCTTAGTTCTCTTGTCTCCTTTCCTGCAATGAGAATTATCTTGCTTTGTTCTGCATTACTTCAGTTCTAATCTCAACATAGCATTCACTGTTTCTCCAAGAACAGTCTTCTAGCTCAAAAGCTTGGAGCTTAACAGGTCAGTGGCCCAGTTACCACAAAAAAAAAAAAGTTGAAATGTTCATATTTATGTCACCTGACAACTTTGTCTTCCAGCTGGATGTTCAGCTGTCATACAAGCTGTGAATAATCTCACAATTGGGAATGCTTTCCAGTAAATCAAAGTCCAATGAAATGAGCATGTCAGAGGCTCAGTAATGTCCAAAAATCATCTTTTGGGAAAGTACTCTTTATCCATACATAGAACTTGGATATTTTGCTACTTTTTAAAAGCTGCCTTTTTTTTTTTTTCTGAGAATGGACAGTGTTTTTTATTGCCAAAGGGTACAAGAAAGGGCTTATCATAAAACATGTAGATATGAACTAAAGTGAGCCCAGAAATGATGCTGAAAAACATTCTCCAGAATAATTCAGACTTCTAAATAATTCACTGCTGAGAAAAGCTACCAAGAAAAAACATTTTGAGCAGACAGTAAACACTTTCAGCTTCCACTCACTTATTATTGTTAGGAGATTATATATTAAAAAGTAATTCTTGAAAGCAGAAATTAATAGAAGTTGCTACTTTTTAAAAAATAACATCCCATTTTCATCCTGGTGCCTTTATAAGAATTTATCTTCATATACTTGCTTTGAAAATTTAGACATAAGCTGAGCAAAAAATGAATAAAATAAATTGAATAATTTATTTCTGGATATAGCAAAAATTAATCAAAGTAATTTTTAAGGCTATTAACAGGTCAGCTCTTACTTGGAAAAAAAAAGTCTTGAATCAGAAAGGTTGTAATGAGAGATGAGGAAGTGTTGCCTGTGCTTTCCTGTTCATTTTATACTCCTTCAAAACTTACCATACTGAAGCTTTAACTGGATTAATATTGCATTTTTTTAAAAAAAAATTGCAGAAACCAAATTAAACAGTCCCTTCACCTCTAATCTGGACTGTCCACTTGCTTCAATTACAGTGCCATGGCATTTTCCTGTCATTTTAGAAGGGGCCATTTGTCTGCTGCTCCAAAAAAGGAACAAATGCTACTCTGTGTGATGACACTAATTAAACTAAAACTGAGATGAGAAAAATCACTGAGACCCCATTTGCCTTAAAGCCCAAATATATCACCTCTCATAAAACAGGTTTCCCAACCTAAGGAGCAAAGATCCGTAGCCTTGATCTCCCACATTGCCACTGAAATGGCTAATAGCTACTTTTTAATGCAAATTCATTTTCTTACAAACCCAATTTAAGTGTCATTCAATTTTCTTATCTGTGGCCATATGCTTAAAAAGTAATTACTCTGCTAGCATTTTTAATTAAAATGATGTTATCTATGGTTCTAGATGCATTAAGTACACCATTGATCTCAGATACCAAATGAAATTTCGATAGATGAGTCATGTCATGCATTTTCCTGTTTTACAAGTTGCATTGTAACTGGTACTAACTATGAAACACAGGTGGGATAGGTATCCGCCAAATTCTGTCATATCTAACTGTCAGATATAGAAAAGTATGTTTGTTTCTTGTATTTTTTCATAATAAATACATCTGTATTACACTTAACAAGATCAGGAGGTTGTAAGATGATGTCTGAGGTTAAACTCTTACCCTGGCTGTAAGTTTCGAACTTCTCTCCAGCTGTACGTTCCCGCAGGCCATGTGTGCCCACTACTGAAACTTGTGATAAGAACTCAAGATTCTAAGAAAACTTGAATTTTTGAATTCTTCAATCACCATTTCAGCCTGAGTTTATTGAGTCTGTCCCTTAATTATACCAAATGTGAAGCTGTGTTGGCTTCTTAATTAATAATTAATTACAAGCAACAGTAATAAAATTTCTAATGCAAGGTATTGGTCATTGTCATTCTCTCTTAACCAAACTACGGCAGTTAAAATTAGCATTTATACATTTTCTATTAACTTGACATTCTTAATTCCATATTTGCCACAGGCTGCTAATATCTAGTGCTTAGATCTGTAACTATAAGGAGATCAATACCCAGTATTGCATTTTTCAAGAAACTGGTGTATAACATGATTGGCTCAGGATCAGGGATGGCAAGCATAATTTTGCAACTGGTAAATAATCATCTGCAGAGATGCATCTACACTGTGCATTCAATGTTACAAGAACTAGAAAATAATGTAATAATATCAATTTATGGAATTTTTCCTAAACACAATGAAGAGCAGTGATTTTACACTGATTGTAAGTGTTGGTGATGCAAATCATGTTCTAACTCAAAACACTATCAAACACAGTCCCTAAAATCTTAAAAATATTTTCTTATGACTAGGAGAATAAAAAGAAAAATCAATATAATTTCATTAATTTAAGTAATAGTGATGGAATCTTATTACCCAAAACCCGATCTAGATGTAGAGCTCACATTAGGTTTTTGCTGTATTCAAGAAGATTCATAAATCAAAAAAAAATTTGTTTCATGCTGTCATTTTGAATTATGCCTTTAGCTGTCTTCAAACAGGTTCTGTAGTTAAAATTGAAGCTTACATCAGTTAAAACAGCTGCCAGTATATATTACACTAGCTGACAACACACTCATGTTTTCCAATCCTTATACACTCACACATTTGTCTTTGTTACTAATAATGTATATTTTATCAAATTTTACATTTGATGATACTTTCATCAAATATTCTCATAATGTGGCAATATCTTAAATAGAGCCTCCAGTGAATAAAGTATATGCATTTTGGCTTTATGACCATAGAGTGCAGCGCTATTCTGTGACAACAATTTTCTTCCCTCCAAATGACCCCAGACAACATCCTCCCAAGTAGAAGCCCATTCCTAAACTCCACTGAAAACAATGTTAGTCTTCTGGTTTGTTCTTCCATGCTTTGAAAGAACTCAGCACCTCTAGTATATGTGTGGACAGTCACAAGTTCATGCTTTGTCATTTGGTATTTTCTATTTTGTCACTGTTTTGGTTTGTTACTCCAGTCTAAGGAAAGAATTAGTTCCTCTGCCTGTGACCAGTGATTCTGTGCATAATCATCATACCTTGTTTGTATGGACCCCCAGCACAGCATCTCTGAATGGAGAGTAAATGCAAGCTAACACAATTAAAATGATCGAATGAACTGGCATGTGTTAGTACAGGCTGAGATTTGTTTTTTGGGGTTTTTTTTGGTTGGTTGGTTGATTGGTTTTGGTTTGTTTTTTTTTAATGTGGCTATATGCAAAACTTACACTGTTACAATGTCATATGAAGTCCAAAAGAGAAAATTTACTAGTAATATTTATGCTAACATTTGAGGCAGTTAAATGTCTGAAAAAAAACTTAAATGAGGACCATCTTTGATGCATAACCTTCCAGAAGTTTTCCATCTGTTTACTGTGCTTGAGGTACATGAATTTCATTTCTAAATTCCCATAGCTGCATTTAAAAATTATCTGTATTAAAGTATCTCCAATTATATAGATTCCTATATTTAGCGAGTGGTTTCACTCAGCTGTGTTTTATTAATTTGGATTAACACCATATGCAGAATTGGAATTCTGTATCTTAATATAACATCTCATAATTGGAATCCTTGAGACCCACTAAGAAAAAAAAAACTATATCAAAATGAACTTTTTTATAATAGTAGCACAGGTATATTGAAAGACAAGATGAAAGACAAGATGTCCCACAAAAGATCCTTTAAACTAGCAGTGAAAGTAAACTTTCAGCACAGTTATCAGTTAACAATTAGTTAATTGCACATAACATCTGCATGTTAGGAGAAGAATGGCTTCTATACATTATTTTGGTTTTAAGTCATATTTTTTTGATTAAAAAAAAGAAAGGAAAACTCTTGAACAGTTAATAGTGACTTAATAACATTTATATATATATAATCCGGCATATGTTCTCTCTCATAAAAGGGCTGAAGTCTTTTTATTGGGAGAGCATAATGCTATATTATATTCTGGGAAATAAAAGAATTTTTTTTTTCAGTTTATAAGTTAACAAAGATCCTATATAAAGATGTATCAAGGACAAACTGCCACTGTTCCTGAATTCAATAAATTCAGTGTTTCTTTGTTAGAAGAGAAGTACTTGCTTTACTAAGTTTTTTAGAGCTCAACTTTAATGTATTGGGAGAAGAGGGAACAACAAAAACAAAATAGCCATTTACTACAGAGGATATATTTCTCTTAAAAACTCCCAATAAGGTTTTCTTATTTCCTACTCCCCAGTGAGCAGCTTCAAAGAAGTAAAAGTGATTAATACTGCTCTCATCAACTATCCACTCTTAAAGTAGCTGCAGAGAATGTAAATAATAGCAAAAGAAAACAACCACATCTGAAATGGGAGCATGGATGTTACTGCTGAACTGTTAATTTAGATTTTACTTAGACTGTAACTCTCTCTGGTTCCTAAACCTGAAATGGCTATGAGAATTCATTTATTTCTTTCAAAGTAAGACGTACTTTAAACACAAAACTAGATATTACTCCTTTTCCTTCTATCTGTTCTTGCAGGGAATGGATCAGAACTATATCTGGATAATGGAGTTTTGAGGTACCAAAATTGCTTTAATCCCATATTGGCATACAGACATTTTTCAGTAGTTACATGAAACTAGAATAGTGTCAAAACGGGCTTAAACCTTTCATTCCTCTATCTCTTTTCTCAGTATTAGAAAGATCTGGGCATGTGAAAACTAAGAAATCCCTGAAAAAATGGTTGTTTCAAAACATTTCTGACCACTGACAGTCCTGATTTAGCATCTGGTCTCACAGCCTGTTTTGAAAGTTAAAGGTTGTGGGGCACCTGGTGAATACGTCTGTTCTGTGAATATGTACTCCTATGGCCCTGGGATTGTACACAGTGATGCACCTCACTTTGGGGTGGTGTGTGGTATGGAGAACCCATCGGAAAGAACAGCATGCAATTAAAGGTTTTCAGAGCACCACATTTTTCCATGGCACTGCAAGAAAACCGTGCGTGTGTGTGTATGCCATTAAAAGAGAAAGCAAGAGTGCAGACAGGAGGAATGATTGTTGTCTCAACTCTTCTCTTCCCTCCTGATTCCAGGTAGACAGGAAACTAATTAGACCAGGGTGCTTGGCTTAAATGGAAAAAGACTGTTTGCTTGACATGGGAGGGTAGAGCTTTGCATCTCATTTGCTGTTGAGAAAGTGAGAGCTGGGGCATTCCACCTAGTGAATACAGTAAGTGTAATGTCCCCCTTCTCTCCTGGACGGAGAGATGAAGGCAGGATATTGAATTCCATGAAGGGCACAGCAGCTAGGAGTGAAAAATTTTCCCGTTAAAATCATAGAATCACAGAATAGTTTAGGTTGGAAAAGACCTGTAAGATCATCGAGTCCAATTGCAAACCTAACACTGCCAAGCCCACCACTAAACCACATCCCTAAGTGCCACATCTACAAGTCTTTTGAATACCTCCAGGGGTGGTGACTCCACCACTTCCCTGGGCAGCCTGTTCCTGTGCTT
>JAVKLA010000030.1:24488843-24534568 GCA_034782735.1 Sagittarius serpentarius | reverse complement strand
TTTTCCTAATATCCAATCTAAACCTCCCCTGGTGCAACTCTCATCCTATCACTCGTTACCTGGGAGAAGAGACCTCTCTACACCCTTCACCAGATTCGTTGCTCTTCTGTGGACATGCTCCAGCCCCTCAATGTCTGTGTTGTAGTGAGGGGCCCAAAACTGAACACAGTATGTGAGGTGCGGCCTCACCAGTGCCAAGTACAGGGGGACAATCACTTTCCTTGTCCTGCTGGCCACACGATTTCTGATACAAAAAGGGGAAATGAAACAAGAAATTCCTTCTTTGGGTACCAAGAAGAGGGCTTAGCATTTCCCCATCATATTTCAATGCAATTTCTTTCAAGTTTTGCTATTACATTCATAAAATGAGGCTTTCACGTAATTTTTTTTGTCTTCCTTGTACCTTTATCTTAGAATCAGATTAAAACAAATTTAAAACATTTACAGTTATTTCTTTTAAGCGTATAATTTATGGTATAATGCTTTTTAAAGCAGACCTCAAGGGGAATGGGGGGGGAAGGGGAGAGTTTCTCTGCCTGACAGTTTTATACTTCTGACTCTGGTTAATATTTTAGTAGCCTACGTTTACCTCAGAGAGTTTTTTATTCTCTCTGTTCTGTAATGTACCAAATACACTCCAAAATATACTCCTGATTTCCTGCGGTTTTCCACTTTTTAAATTCAAACTGAATGCATGTAATTAGAACCAGTTCACTGAAATCACTTAAATTCTTTACTGTTGTAGCAGTTTTCAGTAAGTTACTATGTGTTTTTCATGACATTCCTTTCCTTAAAAAACACTGGATAATTTAAATACTTTCTTTTATAAAATAGAGGGGAATTATAATTGTATATTATCAATAGTAACATACCTGATGTTTTGAAGAACTGCAACTGATTTTTCTGAATCACACTTCCTTTCTTAAATGTTTTGAAGGCATATGTGTGAAAATTGACAGAATGACAACTCCATATGTTAAAGCTTAGACTACATCTGCAGTATACTGTTAGATACAGCACACACAAAGCAAAAAGCAAGGTATTTTTAATTCTCCTTACCTCTCAGCTCCAGCCTTTATCCACTGCAATAACTATGACCATCAGCCACTCCAGTTTATGACAACCAAGTAACATCTATTAGGCTTCAGAGAAGACAGCCAAATTGCTGAAATCTCTAATGGAGGTTAAGTAGGGCTGACAGGGTGGCTGGGTCTTTTTTAGAACACAGGATTTCTTGTTTGGGTAAAAATAACATGCAATGAAGACTGGTATTCTGCCAATTGTTTGACAGACGAGTAACATTCAGGCTGCCTCTATAGGGAAGAAATACATGGAAGAGCTCCAGGTGTGGTTTCTAGATTCCACTATTATAAAAGATACATGGGAATTAGGCTTACATGGTCACAGGTATCATGGAGCCCTGCATTCAAGTCTCACTTTGCCAGCATAATTTTTTGCCAGTGCTCTGTTCATGCCATGTATTTGTTCTGTTCTGCTCTATTCCAAGGTCTGCACATTTAACTTTCTGTCTAATACTTCTACTACTTGATAGCAAAATAGACACAATAGACATTACTCTTACATTTCCAGATAAGATTTTTTTAATATTGAGACTAGGTTGTTAAATTGTACAATACTGGACTCTGTGTAATAATCGCATTGTACACAAACATAATGGATCATATTTACCTCCTGTTCACACATGTTGAGTTGAACAGTACCAAGCAGTTCAAATGGTTCTGCACAGAATCTCTGTCCACATGCAGAGAATCTGATTTTTTCCTTAGGTGTAAGACAATGGAGACAAATAGAAAACATCAAATGGAAAAGCCATCTAGAATAATAATTTTTCCTGTGATTTCCCAATATTTTTGCATTGGTCCAATGCTATAAGACAGCAAATGAGGGAATGTGCTGTTAATTTCCTATTCTTTCTTACCCATTCCAGGGATGTCCTCTTCTAAGCCTTGGCATTATTGGCAACTAGGAGTATGACTGGCATTTGTTTAAAATTACTTGTCTGTTCTTGAGAAAAACAGGTGTGTCATTGTTTGTACATCTAATATAATTTAGATTGTTCAATATTTATTATAACTATTAGAAGCATTTTAAATAGGGAGAAAAATGCAAGTCAAATGCAGAACTATTCCTCCATTTAAATTTCCATCTAACTGCACTCTTAATAAAGACGGAATACAAATTTTATCTCTGAATAAAACCATTCCATATTTCCACTATTTAACATTATTAGTAGGGAGGAATAGCTTGGAGTTTTGGAGACGTTGCAAATAATCATGATTGTGTCTCAGTAAAAGACCTAACCTTTAATTATCTAAGGCTAGGATCCTTTCTAGCCTTAACAATGAAAGAGAAATAATCTGTCCATTGTGAATATAGTTCGGTAAGAAAAAAATATTCTACCGTTTCCCTTGCTTATTGAGTATGAGCTGGAAAATCAAGAGGTGAAGCTATAGCAAATAACAAAGATATAAATGCTTTGAGTATTCCTCTTTAAAAATGATATGATATCTGATTTGGAATGATTACTTTGAACAAAGAAACATTGCTTTTTTTGTCCTTCAAAACCCTAACAGTGATGTTGAATAGCTATACAGTTCATTTTACAATTCAGATATTTACTTCTCTAATCTCTGAATCTCTAATCTTCTCTAATCTTAGAACTCTTTCTCTCTATTGAGTTTGAAACCATCAGACCAGGGCTCTGGGATTATGATGAGAAGATCCTCCATAAGCAAATCTCCCTTTTGAGGACAGAACAAAGGATGTTACATGTGAAGCTATGGTTATATGTGAAGCTAAAGAATAAATAATACTTATGAGAAACAAGAGCTACACTGCACAATTGTTTTTATGGGGGAGAATAATAAATTTATATAATGCAATGATACAAGAGGTGTCGCTCAGATTTATAGAAATCTGAGACTGAAGGCTTATTATCTCCTTAATCAGCTGAAATCTCAGTACTGGGAAGTCTTGACCTTAGATTTATACTACTTCTTACAGTGTGGGATAGTCAAATCACCAAACAGAAATGAAGCAACTGTATGCAGAGATCCACGGTAAATTTTAATGGAAAATAAAAGCACAACTGAAAAAAACCTGAAACCTTAGATCTTAAGCCTTTTCAGACCATGTTATAAGAAAAGCAGAGGAGGAGGGAAAGTGAAGAAAAAAAAAGCTCTTTGTGTCAAATTTTATATTTCAAAATAATTTCTCTTACATGAGAACTTAATGGTTGGTTCTGGAAAGTAAAATCCAGATGTGGTCCCACTCTTCTATCTCCATGTCTAATCTACTCAGAGTGGCACAAATACTCCAGGATTCTTGATTTAATTTTTCTCACACATTCAATATAGTTGCTACATCCAAATCTAAAGTAAATTGCTTAACTGTTTCTAATTTTATCCTAGAAATATATTCCTGCATATAGAAGATATAAACTGCAAAAGAAGAAATATATCTTTATGAATTCAGAGCCTTTTTTAAATGCCAGTGCTTCTGTTTCTTTAATAACTAAATGCAGTATGGAATAGTTAAATGCTTGGCTTTGTAGAATAACTAATATTTCTAGATTTATTAAAAGGTTCTATTTTACAAACCTGCCAAACTTGCAAATTCCATTCTCAGAGCTACAGCATAAATCAATATAACTGTAACTATTTTCGATCACACATTAGTTTAACACAATTATTTAATTCTGAAATTTGGGAGCACTTAGTATTAATGCAACTGATGAAAAGTGTCAGTCTCTCTCTTATAGTGAAAATGTAACTTAAGAAAGAAGTATTGATCCAGTTAAGTCTGAATGATGAGAAATAATGCCTGTCTATAATCTTAGCATTTCTTTCATCTCACATTATTACTGCTGTAAGCTAAAGCTGTTGTTGCCTTGCTTTGCTCAGAGATGCTTTAAATCGAAAATCTTGGATCCAGATTTCAAGAAGCTTGGATTCAGACCTAGATCTCCACATCTGCGCAGCTTTCTAGAATTTTTACATCTTGCTGTGTTTCACACTTAGCAGGAATGCAGCTTTGTTTTGGAAGCATCTTAAAATCCAGTTTTGGCCTGCATGGTGGGAAAGCAAGACAAATTAATAGCAGAATTTTCCCTGCTTAAGAAATAAACTTTCACCAAAACTACTGAAATACTATAATCCTCAAATCGAACTCCTTCTTCAGACTCTCTATCAATGGACAGCCTAGATTTGATAATATTTACCATTCTAATACTCATAATTAATCTCTAATCAAGCTAAAATCAACCTAGAGATAAATAAGAATTTTTCATAATTCTCATCTAATTGAATCAGGTCATACAAGGTATACATAATTCAAACAAAGTCCTGGAAAAAACACTCAGGCTTCCTAATTAAAATTCAGTCATCAAACAGATGGGCAGGTTTTCCAGGAGCTATCTTATTCAGCCATTCTCTGGCTATTGCTCAATCATCCTGTCACAGATAATCCATCCTTGAGACTCATAACAGATATTTATTGGCATTCATTTGGGAGAACCTGGCACTTCTGATTTGTAGCCTTGTCATATGAGTAATGAAGGAATTCTAAACTCTTGCCAGTAAAGTAATTAGAGCATAGTATCATATGTCACACATATACACACAGTGAATGGCTGGCTAAGCATTATCTGCATCATCAATTTATGGACAAATAGTTGAAATACAGACAAGATAACCTTTATTTTGTTATTGTACTTACTAGACTATGTGTCTTCATATAAAGTCAGATTGTTAGAAGCATGAGTTCAATAATGAAAGATAAGCCTAGACCTTCTCTATAACCAAAGATTGATTTCCCTATACATCATTCACTCTCAAGTTGTATCTTGCCATCCTGGAATTTCAAATGCGAAAAGAAAATACTGTCCACTGAAAACCAGATACTCTTTCCTCATGTGTGAGTTTCATCATCTGGAACACTACACAATAGAATAGCACAGATGGGCTATATATATATAGGCATCTAAAAGAGATGGAACCTCGGAAACAAGTGAGAAGGAGGTTTCTGAGGTGCATTGCCAACTACCTAACACAAGTGATCAGAGAGCCAACAAGAGCAAGGGCTTTGTTGGACCTGATTCTTATCAACAAGGAAGAACTGGCTGAGGATGTGAAGGTTGGGAACAGCCTTGGCTGCAGTGGTGATGTAAGAAAGCATTCTGAGAGGATTAAATGAGGCAAACAGGAGTATTTCAGCCCTGGACTTTAAGAATGCAGGCCTGTTCAGGGACCTGCTTGGAAGAACCCCATGGGATATGGCCCTGGGGAGAAGAGGGAACAAGGAGATCTGGTTGATTTTCAAGATCACCTGCTCTGAGCTCAAGAATGGTCCATCCCAGGAAATCAAGCAAAAGCAGCAGGAGCACTGCATGGATAAACAAGGAGTGTTTGATAGACCAGATGGTCTGACAGGCTAAAGAAAGACAGACAAGAATCTCAGGAAGCTCAAAATGCAAAGCCTTGCACCTGGGGAAGAATAACCCCAGGCACAAGTACTGGCTGTGTGTTGACTGGCTGGAAAGCGGGTTTGCAGGAAAAGACTCAGAGCAGGTCCCAGCAAGTTGACCATGAGCCAGCAATGTGCCCTTGTGGCAAAGAGTCAACAGCATCTTGGGCTGCATTAGGTAGAGCCCTGCCAGCAGGTCAAGGGTGGTGATCTTTCTCCTCTGCTTAGCCCTGGAGAAACACATCTGGATGCTGGTCCAGTGCTGGGCTCCCTGGCAAAAGACAGACAGGGATGTGCACTGCAGCAAGTCCAGTGAAAGGCCACAAAGAAGATTAAGGGCTTGGAGCATCTGCCTGATGAAGAGAGACTAGGAAAGCTGGAACTGTTCAGCCTGGACCAGAGATGGCTTTCTAGAATCTTATCCGTATATATAAATACCTGATTGTGGGAGTAAAGAAAAGGGAACCAGACTCTTCTCAGTGGTGCCCAAAGACAGGGCAAGAAGCAATGAGCAAAAACTGAAAGATGGGAAATATAATTTAAAAATAAGGAAGAAACTTTTTTTCCTGAGAACATGGTCGAACATTAGAACAGGTTCTGCCCACCGATGTTGTGGAGTCTCCATCCTTAAAGATATCCAAAACCCGACTTGACACAGTCCTAAGCAACCTGCTCCTGCTGATCATTTCACCATCCTATTTTAACACAGACATGACCACTTCTTCTTCCACAGGTTGCTGCTGAAAAGGAATGAACTGAACTTTCTGTAATATCACAAGGTGATGACTGGAGAACAGCCACCACAACAAACTGGTGGCAAAAAATATCAGTATTTTGTAATTCTGGAGTTTCTTAGAGGTAGTACAAGACTATTAAGTGATCATTGGGATCAGCTGCCACAATTTGGTGTGACTGATCGATACCATACTACAGACAATCTCCCAGAACAAGTTAAATGTCAAGCCTATGCCTTGACCTAAAATGTTATAAATAGAGTATAAAGGCATAAAGTATTGGAGAATTATTTTAAAAGCATGCTAATTTGCTTCCTGAAAGAAAGGACAAATGCTAAATAGTAGATTCCAAACTTTATTTTTCTTAATATTGCTATGACTACTGCATTCATAAAAAATGTTTTTTTCCTCCTTGAGAAGATGGTTAGCAAAAGAGAGAGGTTAACAATATCTAGCTGTCAGGATCACTGTTCTTTGTGAGATTTCTATAGAGTAAAATGCCTGCAGATTCCTAACATATTATCCAGGACTTGATAATTTGTCAGATTGCTAGAGAGATGGGATTCATATTTCATAGTAAACATAGTATCTTTAAGACAATCTGTTTAAAACTCTACCTCTCTACCTTACTCCTTTTTTTTCCTTTTTTTTCTCCACTCTTCAATAGTCTCAGAATTTGTGAAGAAATGTGATAAACCAGAAAAATATAAAATTTCTGCAGCTTGCTGGGAGAGATGAAGGTCCTTACTTTGTTCTTATTTGTATTTCTGTAATTTAGTTTACTACTTGATTTATGCATGAGTAGTTCTAGATATACACTGAATGTTAGTAGGACCAAAATCAAATGATGAAGATTTGCTCTAGCCTTTGTTTGGAGAGAAGAGGGAACAAAGGTTATTAACTAAAAGCAATGCCACCCCAAACAGTTATTACTAAAGGCTGATGCTACCACCTTGTGTCTACAGGTCTAAAAGATTTTATCCACATATTGGCACCACACATTTCTCAAGTACTTTGAGCATTAAAAATACTTTTATATACTTAAGTAAATTTTCTGAGAAGATAATTTGTATCTTGTCACATTTTTATATACGTAACTTTTGAAAGGGAGAAATATGTGAATGTCTAAAAGCAAAAAAATGCATGTCTGTAACATTGAGTCTGAGGATCCTACAAAGCTAACAAAACATGAGTAGCACCGCAGCTTGAAGCCAAAAGAAATCCAGACATTTTTTGACAAAAGAGATAAAGAGGAAAAGTCTCAATTACTAAGCATCCACTGTCACATATATAATACCCCTAGGTAGTCAACTCCCTAATAAGCAGGTTTGGCTGGTAAATTACTAGTAATGTAGTTCCTCAGCTCTCAGAGGAATATTTTGGGGTTAATCCTGCTTCCAGGGGGATGCTGAGGACCAACAGCCTTTGTCCAATAGATCTTACTGAGATTTTGCTTTTGTTTTAAGTTTTTCTCCTTTGCTCTTGTTACTTTAACACTGTCTGAAGTCTATGGAGATAATAGATTAAAATTCATTAAAATTTATGAACATTTATTCATATACTATTATTTAATACAAACAGTAACATTGGTTGTTGAAGTCAGCTACTCTAGCAAAAGAAACCATGCTCTACATTTAAATTTTAATTTCACAGGGTAAGGATTCATTTACTGAGATTTTTTTCCTCAACCTAAATTAAAAAAACACTGATGGGACTGAAAAAAATTTGGTTACTGAGTATGGCTGCATATGAATCACAGACACCAGAACAAAACCAGAAAAGATAAATCCGATTAAACAAGGTATATGCACTGAAATTTAGATTTCTTTCAGATATTGGTTGCGTATCATGTCCTGCTCAGAATGAGACATACTGTCGGGAGCATTGTTCCCGAGTAATGAATTGTTAGTTACTGCTGTACCTTCAAAACAACCTTAATAACCCTTAGCTAATTCAAAGAACATGAGGTTAGACTATATTACTTATTGGGCTATTTTACTTACAAGAAAGTAAATTACTTGGAATTTGAAATAGTCCAGCACTTGAATTTCTAATGAGTGAATATCACCTTTTGAAGATACAAAACACAAGCAATAAAACAAATTATTCTTACTATAACAATACTGAGGACTGCAACACAAACCTTGTCCTTACTCCAGCAGCAAAATGGTGCTTCTGTTACAGTAACAATACAGTGGATGACCTACACTTCCATTCAGAAAATGTGAAACCATTTGCAAGTAGTTCCTCCGAAGGAACTATTCCTCCTTTCCTCTCTCCTGTCACAAATCTCTCTCCCTATATCTGAGCAAGATGAGCATTTATTTTTAGAAAGATTTATATACGTTTTATGAATTATATCCTGCTACAGCAGCCTGGGTGAAGCTTCAGCATTTCTCCAAGTATATTCTCAAATCAGTCTCTTCCTGGAGTTGGCTGTGTAGGTCAGGTATAGGTAGGTGAAAGAAAAGTAATAATAAAGCTGGGCATGAGTTATGGGAGACAGAAAAACTCTTAAGTGTTGGACCTGTTGTTTCTGTGCTAGACAAGGGCTACAGGGAAAGCAGGGAGACTGTCTTATCCCCAGGACTGCATTGGCCTTCAAATGAACAAAGAATAAGGAGAGTATAAAAATACTCTGACTTCTTTTTGTTGTATTACCCTTCATCTAGCCATGCCACATATCTTCCTGGAACACCAAATATTAACCCACCTAATCAATTTGAGCATTACCTTTTTTAGACATGAAAAAAAAATCTCTCTGAAAACTGGGACTGATCCAGAAATAACTGCCTTCATTATGGACTTCTTGCAACTAGTTCTTTTGCAACATCTATAATTTTAAGTCAGCATTTCTGGTCCTGAGTATGAATTCACACACCAGAGAAATTGTGATTGTTCCATTGTGGTTTGAAAACACATTTTAATATAGTATAAAATATAAAAAAATACACAAATTTTACTGGTTCCCAGTACCAGTAATATAATTTTCAGCTACTTCACAACCTCACAAAACAGCTAAAATTCAGTTTGAGTAAGTAAGCAAAGATATTTCTGAGCTGATTTCAACAGTCAGTGTAAGCTCAGAGTTGGCTAGCAAGAGATGAAGCTCAGCCATGAGCCAGACATGTCCAAAATCAGAATAAAGCATCTCTTGAATCTGGCATTCTGTGAAGTTCTTAAAAGAATGTCAAGATTTTTCATTGTTTTTATTGTCTTTCATTTCAATTCTTGATTAAATATTGGACATGGTATAAACAATTACTCTCAGTTCAATGTGCTCTTAAAATCTGTTTACTGATTTTGGAAGGCTAGTTCCCCGACTTTGTAGTTTTTGCAACCTCCCTTTTTCTTTTGATATTTTGGGATTGAAAAAATATCTCCAACTTAAAAATTTTCTGACAGATTTACTCCCAAAGTTAATGAATTTGAGTAGATAAAATAAATTAGGTGACATTTCACAGGCAGAGTACTGCTGAAATATCTGAGACTTGGAAGATTTTGCACCAATCTTTTGCCTCATTTTATATCAACTTCAGTCCTAATAGCAGTATTAATTCTTTTACTTGTTATGGCTTGAGGCCAATTTTTTTTTTATTTTGCTTCTCTTTGTTATTGCATCCTTAGAAACCTCCTGCACCTGACTGCAAAGACACACAGCAAACAAAACAAAGCTTCTATAAGGAGGGACTACCTGGACAAGTAGAGGATTCAAGTCTTGGGAAAATAAGCAACACTTCAAATTTCATATTGTGAAATGTGAAATGTGAAATGTGAAATGTGAAATGTAAAATGTTTGGGTGATTTTTGAGTGAGGTTCATCATTTTATACACTGTTCCAAGGTTATCTTTAATAATAATAGTAGAGGTATTAACTACAGGGCAAATGAAAATCAAATAGTACATCTAGGAAAAGCAACTAACTCTTGGGTTCTTCTGGCTGCAGACTGGTTGCTACATACACCACTGCGGCTGTCAGCTGACAGACTCTATCATTACACTGTACAAATACCTGCTGATCTTCAGAGTAGTACACATGAATCTATTTTAATTATCAAGGTCATTGCCTATGCCTATTTGCAGACCATTTTATGCGTCCAAAACACATCTTCCCATGCAGGCATAAAACAATTTTTGAAAGCATTTTAATAATTTATGGTTTAACTTCTTTTATTTTAGCATTCTGAAAATACAGATTTTTATTTTTTGCCTTCCATTAACAGTTAGGAATTAGGAAAAGCCATTGTATTCCATTAACAATTTCTTACTCAGATATAAAGGAGCAAAACATTAAAGCAGACAGAGTAGTTTCTCAGAAACTGAAAGTGTCTTAATGAATTCTCTAAGGGTTATGGCAGTATAAAGAAAAAGAACAGTTATACCATGGTTATATTTAAAAATCAGTACTTTATGTGTTCTACTTGCTACTTCTTTTTCTAACTGGAGGACTTTGAAAAATAGGGGACTATGGTAGGGGGTCCTTTAAAATTTACTTGTAAGGAACTTTGGGTAAAAGGTTGTTAAAAAAATGTAAAAGTCCTTCTCTTGAGAAATTTTCTGCAAGAGAAGCTGCTGAGTAGGAAAAGGGAAGACTAGTCAACCAGAAGACTTAGAAAATCAGTGACAGAAGAATGAGTTTAGCAAAACACTTCTGAACAACCTCTTGGAAATATCATAAGGGTTATGCATAGAGTAAAAGAAATGCTGGCATTCAGAAGAAAAAGAAGACGTTGTCCAGCCAAAAGAGCAGAGAAGCACATGCAAGTCACCTCACCAAGGCAGACAGGACTCCTTCACTATAGGAAACAGGTTTTTTTTTTAAGAGAAATATTTAGCTCAATACAAGATACTAAGAGCTAGCACATCAATCAGGGAAGTAAGAAGAACAAGCAGCAGCCAAAGCCTTCAGAGAATTCTATTTCATATCTCATGCTGCATATTCACGTAGGAGGACTCCATAAACTGTTCAAAATAGAACTGTCTGCTTGCCAAGAAGTTAGTTTACACTGACATTCTAAATGTGAACTATGGGTTTAATCTATAAATATTGATGTACCTTGTCATTGTAGTCAAAGAAGAGGTCAGTGACACAAGTCAATTATAAATGTACTAATTAGGATATATTTAGTATATCAACTTGCCTTGAACCTGAGAGTAAGCGTGCTAAAGTGGTGTAATGTTACCTACACAGCATAAGCAATCATTTCACAGAGAATTCTTTTGTTCTTTTGACAATTTTGTGCAGCAAGTTTGAAAAAGAATTCAACCTCAGCAGAATTCATTTATGATGCAGGAATGCCTTGTGATATTTTGTCCGAATCTTGTGATTTCTATAGAGAATGGTGAAGAAAAGACACGGTATCTCCAGAAGGTCAGTTCTTGCTGCCAAACTTTATTTGCATCCTCCTAATCCTTTCCTGTTAAAGATAATGAAGGATCAGTCAAATGACAACCTTATAATAGTTACACAATGGAAGAACAGATGGTTTTACACTAGTTTTTAAAATTGTTTCCTCTAACAACTCTTTAAACAGGAAGCATTGTGAGGGGTGGCTCACTTCAAACTCTTTTCCTTGAGCTAATCATGATAAACTAATCATTAAGTGTAAAACTGCACAGTAACATTAGTGTGCTTTTGTTATGTAGAAGAGATACATAGCAAAAGAATCGAACAGTCAGGCAACACAAGCACTCCATTGCTACATTTTTGAATGTGAATGCTTTGCTGAGAAGTCTAGCACATCTTCCCTTTTCAAAGGAAATTCTGTTTACTCATACACTCACATAACAATGTCATCACAAAAGTACAAAGCGAAAATAAAAAGACAGTGGGCTTCAAAATGCAATCTAATCTTCTCATTAAGTTTTTTTTGCTGGCTATATCTTGTCTAAAAAGGCATATGGGGTCATAAGCTCTGAAGAATGATGTAAAGGAGAGTTATACATCCTGCAGTGTCTCACCAGTGTCTAAAGCTTCCCTATGACGCAAAAATTTTGTGAAATTTGGCCCTAGAATAGTTAGAAACTGTTAGAAGATTTATTCAGCACACAGAACTTATCTTTAAAATGTCACAAGCAAAACAATATGTATGGTACGGAAAGACAGTAGATGCAGGTAATGAATCTCAAGATTCAAACTATAGTGAGAGTAGGTATTTTAATGCAGTAGATTCACACCTCAGAAATTGGATGTCTAGCTTTATTTAAGTTTGATCCAAACAAAAACATAACCTGAAAAACTTTAATATAAAAATAACAATATTTAGATATAGGTAGAACTTTTCAACTTTTTTTTTCTTTCAGTATTTTACAGGAATAGGAAAGGTAGGTGGTGCTTCTCAGACAAAGTATGACTGGGAAAACACATTTCAAAATGCCTGTTTTCTCAGTTTCTCAGTATTCATATTATTTACAAAAGCAGTGAACAAGCTAGGGATGTATAGCACTTAAAAATAAAGTCATTATCAAAAGAAAACATCTCCAAACATCAGTCTCCCAGACAAAAAAAATATTAGAATTTGGACCAGTATTAGATGTATGGTTAAGTTGCTTAATCATGACTGAATATTTTTTAAACTGTATTTTTTTTGCAAAAATTGATACCTATGCTTTTTGCTCCTCAAAACTTTTCACTTATTCCCCCATTTTAAGACTTTCACAGCTCTGTCTAACCTTTTTCCACTCTTACCGATATCAGTGCTTTGGTTATCCAACCCTGGTGCTCCAATTCTGTCTTTCAGTTATAACTGGTTGAAACAGAAAAGAATATTTAAAAATTTAGAGCCACTTCCTGAAACAGTTTAAATTCCATTCTGCAGGAAATCATGAAGGCCTCTTGATAAGTTATACTAATCCATATCATTGCACTGAAGTCCTTTTTTTTTACATATAGTGGTACAAGACTGTTGCAACTATTTTCACAGACTCTTTCATCAAAACTTCTAAAGAACTGTTTCTAAAAAACAGCTTGTCTTTAAGTCAGCTTTGTCCTTTCCTCTCTTTTTTACACCCTCTTTTCTCCTGCTATTATTTCCCTCACAGACAGTAAGTCATGATGTAGACACAAAGTGCAAGAGTTTTAAAGTATTGATGATACACTGATTAAGCACAGGAGACACGTCCATCAAAAATCAACTAGAAGTGGACTGACACTGGTATGCTAGTTATTAGCTTTTCCAGTTCCCACATTTCTTTGATTTTCCTCTGTAATATTTCATCTTCACCCTTCATCATCTTCAAGGTGGAACTTTAAAACAAATACCCCATTTTCATAGCAATTATGCTGGCAACATTATTATGAATAGTTGCTTGAAAGCTTGTTATTTTTTAAAACAAATTGTGTCCATCAACCAGGTCCTAGGCCACCAAGAATACTTGTCAAGAATTTGCCATACGGATAGAAATACCCAGGCAAAGGAGAGTTAAACTAGACTGCTACCTGTCATCTGAAGATCCTTTATGCAAATGTGCAATACTTGAGCTCACAACTCACACATAATCACACATATGCATTTCTGTATAGATAATGCTTAAATTTATATCTATACCTTACAATTTCTTTTACTGAAGCTGTCTGCAGATTAGATAATTTCCTAATGCTAGTAGCAATTCTGTATCTCATTGACATTTCCTGTGTTATGCTACATATAACCAATCAATGTTATGTCTGCTGGGTAGCAGAGAAAAGATCTCTATGACTACTGTATGCTGCTTGATTTTCTATCCATTTAATTAATTCGGAGTTCTTTCTGATTAAATTTTCATAAACTGTATCTTGTTACTATGTTTATTAGACTTATTTTGTGTGGGCAGTAATCTTTAGTGATACACAGATATCAGAGAGCATATTAAACAAACAAAAAGTACACCGAGGATTGCATATGTCCAGCATCTATGGGCATCATAAGTAGATTTACCCATCACCTCAGTGACAGAAGACAATAAGCTGCTATTTACCATCTCAAGTCTTACATATCTAGCCATGGGAAAAAAATGGTTCGTATATACGACAAAACTACAGCATTTTAATTTCTGCTTTCCGTGTGCTGCTAAAGAAATTGTTGCCAAGGGAAGAAGGATCAGCAATAGACATGAACCAGGGAAGATGGAAAGGCAAGGAGAAATTTAGGTCACTAATTAGGCGGGGCAAGTTTATCTTCCAAGGTGGCTTTTATGGGAATGGCATAATTAGGAGACAGTGCTCCTCAGTATTTGAGTATTTGAGTTCTGGCCATGCAATTCTCTTCAGATTATCTTGGCAGCACAATATAATGTTTTCAGGAAAATCAAGGATCCTCTTCATTAGAACCCTGAATTATAGTGCTGATCAGAATTATAAAAAAGGAAGGGATTTAAGTGTGATCCTTAATCATACCTACTTTTATAAGGGGTAGCTTATTACATTTATAGTTGTTTTTTCCTAGTCTAGTGCTACCCATGTATATCACTATGGCAATCTAGTTGTACAGTCTTTTGTGTATGATATAATGAGCCCTCCAGAAGCAATGTCATAGGTCTCTCTTATAGGTATATCTGTGCAGACAACTGCAGACATATCAGACCTTGCTTTTCCCAGACTCACTTGGGAGTCACTCAGACACTTCAGCACAGTATTCTGCTCTGGCTGCTAAGTCCCCTTGGAAATCCCTCCAGCTGAAAAGAATGGAAGGATTTCTTTGTGCTTCGTACTCACACCACCTCCATGATTTTTTATCACTGTATTAAAATAAATATTTTTAAGTGGCTCTCTTCCAGGCTATGCATATTTTTCAATATCTTTCTTGACAGGAAGAAGTTCCAAATACCGTAGAAAACCAGACTAAGTCTGACTTTGATATTTAAGCTTGCAAACATTGTCAGTACAGCCTTAAAAACTTGGTAGCATTGAGGTGTCCTGTAAAATTTTTCACAATGATGGGTCATAGTACTGTTTCTGAAGATTTTATCAGAATTTCCAATCACAACACTGCAAACACATTTTGCTATTTGAGAATCTTCTGTCTCGCTGTAGGGCCAATTTGCTTCCAGATAAACAGTCATTCTAACACTCCTCTCTGTATGCTGTCTGGCTACAGAAATGTGCCTTGCTTTTTTTTTTTCACTCTCTTTAAACTTGTGCTTTTGGATTTTTTATTGGTTTTTGGTTGGGTATTTTTTGTCTTTGATAAGCTTTCTACGTTTGGGGTATGTTTTCTAAAAAATGAAAAGCTTTTATCATCAGTTCTGTGCTAGAATCTTTTGAATTAATGAACCTTTGAGTTTTGACAGTCAAGTTTAGAAACTGATCTTTAAAATGCTCCTTACTTATGTTAGGATTTTCTCCTTCTTCTAAAGCTGTACATTTAAGCCTAAGAGAGTAATCACTGGATACTTAGAAGATTTCTATCTCCTCCATAAGCAGCTCAAAGACATTCAACAGTAGCATGATACAGACCACATTTTTTCCTTTGAGCAAAACAAGTTACACAGAGGGTCTCCAAGACCTTGGGAATACACTATCAAATCTACGTCTGCAGAGAGAATGTAAATAATACCACTTAGTTCCTATTTTTGTGGATACTGAACTTGATGCAAGAGTTCTTGTTGGATTTATAAAGGAGAAATGTTATCCAAGAAGCTTTCAGAGGAAGTGGGATTAAAAATAAATGCATATCGGTGAGATACCTTGTGAGTATAAATACCTTGTAGGATTATGGAATGAGTAGGGAAAATAGCTTGGAAATATTATTCTAATTTTTTTAATTGTTTTTAAAGTTTGTGAATAGCAACATTATTAACACTTTTAGATTCTTTGACAATAGTAGCCACCCTTTTACTAAGAAAGCATAAGGATTTTCAGTGTTTCTAAAACTTTTATATTTTCTTCTTCTGCTCACAGGAAAACAAATGTGTATGACAACTAGGATAAATATTGTTCCTTTCTTTTGACATAAAGTTTTTCATCAAAATTTTAATAAATATCTTTATCCTCTACTTGACAGAAAAAAGGGGGGAAAGAAATAATTTCTGAAAAAACTCTATGATTTCCAAAATGAGTTGTTGTGAAAAGAATAAATATATGGCAATCTTTTAATTTTTCCATTGTTTTATGGTAATAAAATAATCTGAGTCATTGTTGTATGAGGTATTTCTCTTTTTATAGATTTCATTTACTATTGTCCTTCATGGCTGTTTTACTGAACATACTTCCTACTTATTTAGAACAGACCCTCTTTCCATGCAGTATATAGACCAGTACTTATATTTTCTCCTGACATACTATAATACTGGCACATTTTGTAATGGTGTACATTTTCTTTGTAGGCCAGCTCATTTTCTGTTCTCTATCAGCTGTTGCTTCTGGCTTTCCAACCTATCTAACCCTTATGTAAATCAATCCTACTACCAAAAGTCTTTTTTAATTAAGTTGTACTTCCATAGCTAAACTCAAGGGCAACAGGCAAATAATATTCTCTTCTCAGTCATTTATTCACTGAGGAAGAAAAGGATGAAGAAGAAAACCGCTATAAATATTTACTAGATACCAGCTCTTTTGAACAGCTCTATCTTGAGCCAGTCACTGGGAATGCCACAGGTCTGACACCAATCTAATAGTTGGTAAATTTTTTAAACAGTAGAAATCTTCTTTTGCAGTAGGTTGTGCTAAACAATGATGATAGTGAAACTTTTTTATCAGCAGTAAAACACTGGGACATCATTTTGTCTTCATGCTACAGAGACCATTTCTTCCTTTTGGTTCATTCAAGTTCAGGAAACAAACAAACAAAAAACCCCAACAAAGTTTCTAGAAGGAAACATAAAATAAAGGCCTAGATTGCTTACTTGAGTGTGAAAAGCTAGGAAAAAGCAGAGAGATCTCGCTCTCTAACTCGGCCATGTCAGCACTTTGTAGGCCCTGCCCTATTCCAGACTGCAGGCAGCAATCAAAGATCAGTATGGATAAAAAAGATCCACAGAAAGTTACATCTTAAATATATAGAGACGTGTATGTTTTCAGGCGTATTAGCACACTGCTAGCCCTGACTGTCCCTGCCCATGGACCCTCCTGGGGTTCCCCCCACCTGCCCAGGACCCCATGTCAGCCCCCCAGAGCCACCAGCCCCAGCCCCAGAGGTGCTTCAGCAGCGATGGTCTCCAGCTCCCCACAGATCTGCCCAGCTGGGCCATGGGCCCTGCCAAGCCGGGCCCACCTGCGGGTCAACATCCCGGTCTGGCCTCGTCCCATCCCCACTCCCAGGGAGGTGCCCGACACCTGGGGCTGGGACTTCCCTGGTGCCCCGCCAGCTGCCCTGCTCCTGGCTGGGGCACTGGGACAGGCCCTGGCTGCCAGGCCCTGCCCTGCCGCCGCCATGGGCTCCCCCCCAGTGCACCAGCCCACAGGGAGCTGCCAGTCTTCACGGTGACCTAACATATGTTTATGTAACTGTAGAAAACAGAACAATCTTTCCATACTTGGCTAATCCTACCCCTGAGATCTCTTACCCTGGATCCTATAAGAACATAGTGTTTGTTTGAATTCGTAAAAGTGAATCTGTAAATTTTGTCAGGATGGCCAACTGGGACATCATGGTCCTGGAAATTGCAACCTTTGTACAGTATGACGCAGTGTAAATATCACAGCACTCCCTAAAATTTCCTTCACATTTCTGATGGACAACATATCCCTTCTTAATAGATGACAGAGCATAATAAACATGGGTTAATGAGTGATAGTTACATTAGCACTGAAACTCAGTGTGTGAAATCTTTGTCAGTGAGAGAAGTCACTCGTTTGACTGGCCACATTACCACACTCAGACACCCAGAAAAGTTTGGAGTGGGGATGGTTTCTACCTGCCTAACTCAGCAGGGTGAATATTTCAACCACCACCACACACATCACCACCCCAAAAATTCATGTGGATGGGTGTCTTTGCCACACACTGTATTTCGCTCGACAAGTGAAATTTCCAAACCACTTTGGAAATCCAACTCCAAATCCTAGTTTCTGTCTGACCCTGGTGACACAACATTGGGCCTCTGAGCTAAGGGAGCGGTAGGACGTTAAGACTCACTGTCTGTGCAAGGCAAGGTGGCACTTACACCTTTCACACATGCTAAAAACACAGCTCCTGTCAGGGTCACGTTAGCTCTAGATATTAAAAATTAAGTTGTTCCAGGAATGGACCATTTTAAACAAGTCTTATTAACGGTGAGACTTTTTTTTGTGTTGAGAAAATGCCTTGATACCTCAAGTTGCGCCAGGGGAAGTTTAGATTGGATATTAGGAAAAAATTCTTCACTGAAAGGGTTGTCAAGCATTCAAACAGGCTTCCCAGGGAAGTGGTGGAGTCACCATCCCTGGAGGTACTTAAAAGACTTGTAGATATGGCGCTTAGGGACATGGTTTAGTGGTGGACTTGGCAGTGTGAGATTTGTGGCTGGACTCGATGATCTTACAGGTCTTTTCCAACCATTCAATGATTCTATGATTCTATAATTCAATAAGAGCACACATTTTACTGGAGAGAACATGTTTCAGCTCACACTATAGGTTTTCTTTTTGTTGTATAAGATTATCTCAGACCCTTATCTACTCAATTTACTAAACTACTATTACTCAATTTATTATGAAGTCTGTACTTTTTCTGTGACAGAAAACAGAATCGTAAAACCAAAATGTGGGAAGCAATGAAGTATTTGCTAAAGCGGAGGTGAACATTTTGAGCAATTGCTCAGGGAAAGCACCTAAATATTTGTCTCTACTTACAAAAGCCACTTTCAGAACAAAAAAAAAAAAAGAAAAAAATGGCTATTCTTTCAACAGGAAGTACTCCTACAGAAGTCACTGCTAAAGGACTTTTTTTGGTGCAAGAATCTTATGTGCTTTCACGGACCACTTTTATACTTTGAAAAATATTGGCAGAGGACTTTGCAAATATACAAACCTCGAGAGGCCCAGAAAATCGTTCAAAATACCTGAAGACATGGAGAATGTTAGGAAGGAATATTATATATGCTTGTCATGTTCTTGCTCTAATACAAGTATCCATCAATGCCCATCCATCTAGGTTCTTTGTGGGAGACAGGATAATGGGGTAGGTTTTTAGCCATACAAAATCAATATGGTTGTTCTCATTTTCTTAACACCTAAATGCTGAATTCCCTAAGTTAGCTGGAGACGACTGTACTAAGTTTCTTGTGCTCTGTCACAGGATTTCTGTGAATGATCAAAGCATGTATGCAATGCTGTCCTCTATTCAAAAAAGGAAAAAAAAAAAAAAGAAAACATACAAGGTGATTGTTACTGTATTGGGAAAAGCTATACAGGTTATTGTGACTACTTACAGGAAAAACAAAAGCTATTAAACCAAATAGAAATAAGGCAAGTGGCATTAAATAAATTCATCTATTCAAATTATTGAAATTAAAAACTGCTTAAAATAACATTTTGATAAAGAACATATAGCTCACTAGTTGCAAATACAAAACTATACCTCATCACTAGTAATGTCCATGAAATAATGACTGATATGTGAAGCAACATGATTGTATACAGAATCTCATTTCCTAAGTTAAACACATGACTGTAGTCTCCTGAAATAATTTTTTATTTTTTACATATATAAATGTAGAAATGAAAGATATATGCAAAACTATTTATGTAAAAACCTAGAAGATGTATTTTTAAATACTTACATGTATGCACTTCGGCAATGATTCTGTAGAAACTAGAATCTTATAAATACTGTATTCTAATTCTATATGTAGTTCACAAATGTATGGAAAGATCATGATCATATCAAAGTTATTTTACAAGCACTTTGCAAATACTCCTTACTGAGATTGAATCCTTGCATTTATCTCAGGTTTGAAAAATTTATTCCATCAATTCTTTTTGACCAGCAAGATATATCTCTAAGTCAGGTTCCTAATGCAAATATATTTTTATTTACATGAACTTCAATCAAACTACTTATTTACTTCAACTTACTTATGCTTTCCCTGATGAAGCATTTGCCCAGCAGTAGAGTAGATCCTTGGTTTTGCATATTCTTATATATTGAATACTCCACTAAACTTCTGAACTTGTTCAAGTTCAAAGGCATAATGCCAAGCTGGCATTGCACAGCGTAAAGTTTTAGACTCCCACTAAACACTATGCGTAGAACAGATGAATGGTCTACCCAGCCATGGGCATAGAAGGGCTATGCGTATATCCAGCAATGACTTCTTTGAGATCCTGAAGAGTTGTGGTAGGAACAAATATAGTGATCCTTATATTCCAAACAGAGTAAGTAATCAGAACTGCTTTTACAGACATCGATTGTGTTCATAGAATGGTGGGAGACCTTCCAAAGCAGGCAGCTGTATCAGGGCACTGCAAAAAAAAAAACCAAATTAATAGTCTTTGAAGAAATACTTTTACTATTAATTTATCTTCTTCGCCATGAGGATAAAGGCCAAAAGAATAGCTGCATTGTAATGAGAGCCTGGGATGCAGGTGTACCAGGCTGGGCATGGGCATGGCTGGTACTGAGGGTGGTACTGAGGCTGGGGATGAGCATAAACATAGCTCCCCGGGCACTGGCTGGAGGGTGCAGGATGGCACCCAGCTGGGTCCTCACACAGCTCGCTCTTACAACTTAGCTGTTTACAAAGAAGTCTGATACAAGGTTTTATGGCTGCAAAGTGTTACAGCTGGCCGTGAACATGGGTAGCCAAAACTGGAGTGAACATGTTAACTTTGTATTTTATTGCAAATAATTATTACATGGGTGAAAATATGCAACATATATTAATATGATAACTGTATTACTTGAAAAGAACTTATTTTTAGCATTTTCTAAAGCGAATTATGCAAGATTTAAATTCAAGAGAAGTGCTATCTGGATCCTTAAATGGTTAAAGTTCCATGCTTGTAATTTTCCATGACAGTGGTTCACAGATTTTAGTTTTCCCTAATTCCTCATGACCACATGGCTTATGTAGAATTTTATTTTTATTTTGTGAATTATTTTCCCATTTCTTCTCCTTAATAATACAAGATAACTTCGTATTTTACTGGTGTCATGGTTTAACCCCAGCCAGCAACCATGCAGCTGCTCACTCACTTCCCCCCCACCCAGTGGTATGGGGCAGACAATTGCGAAAAAAAAAGTAAAACTTGTGGGTTGAGATAGGAACAGTTTAATAGAACAGAAAGGAAGAAAATAATAATGATAATAATAACAATAATAAAATTACAATAATAATAATAAAAGAATTGGAATATACAAAACAAGTGATGCACAGTGCAATTGCTCACCACTGTCCGACCAATGCCCAGTTAGGTCCCAAGCAGTGATCTGCCCCCTAAGGCCAAGTCCCCCCCGGTTTATATACTAGGCATGATGTCACATGGTATGGAATACCCCTTTGGCCAGTTTGGGTCAGCTGTCCTGGCTGTGTCCCAAAACCAGGACAATTGGGAATGAAAGTAATATTTTATTCTTTTGCAATCCTTTACTGACTTTTACTTGTCTGAGGTAAGTATTTTGTTCTTTTGTGGGATAACTATTTGTAAAGGGCTTGTCTTGGTTTCAGCTGGGAGAGAGTTAATTGTCTTCCTAGTAGCTGGCACAGCGCTGTGTTTTGGGTTCAATATGAGACCAATATTGATAACACCCTGATGTTTTCAGTTGTTGCTAAGTCGTGTTTAGACTAAGTCAAGGACTTTTCAGCTTCTCCTGCTCAGTCAGCAAGAAGGCTGGAGGGGCACAGGAAAGGTGGGAGGGGAGACAGCCGGAACAGCAGACCCCAACGGGCCGAAGGGGTGTTCCATACCATGGGACATCATGCCCAGTATATAAACTGGGGGGTTGGCTGGGGGCTGCTGCTTGGGAACAGACTGGGCATCGGTCGGTGAGTCATGATCAATTGCTTTGTGCTTCACTTCTTTTGTATATTCTATTTCTTTATTACTATTACTATTACCATTATTATTATTTTCTTCCTTTTCTGTCCTATTATACTGCCTTTATCTTAACCCACGAGCTTTATTTTATTTTCCAGTTCTCTCCTCCATCCTTCTGGGAGGGGAGTGAGCAAGCGGCTGCATGTAGAGTATCTGTCACTGGCGCTTGGTTTTTGGGGTCCTACTGCCCACCACAATTAGTCCCAGGGTTTGATTTGTCCTTCTAAACAAGGCATATTAAGGTTAAATGCTGCAATGTTTTCAGCTTCTATTAGAA
The DNA here is from genome assembly GCA_034782735.1 of Sagittarius serpentarius. Lineage (NCBI taxonomy): Eukaryota > Metazoa > Chordata > Aves > Accipitriformes > Sagittariidae > Sagittarius > Sagittarius serpentarius. The sequence continues at coordinate 24,512,139 of JAVKLA010000030.1, read as the reverse complement.
GTCTTATTGTCTTCACGCAGCTTTGAGATTGCTTGCAAACTGCACTCAACTATAAACTTGTGCTAACACTGTCAAATCATCTGAATGTTCCTTTGAAAATTTAAGAGTCCTGTCATGTGATATCCTTCCATACCACTCATTAACTTGTCAGTTAAATAAATGCTTCAGAGTATTCCACCCAGAAGAACTGAATAAATAGGTACAGGTATTGTCCAAGTTCCAAATCTGTAATCACTTTTTATTTAAGGTTATTAACTAAGAGGAATAAGGGAAAATGATTGCTTCTGGTTACATCTGTGACTATTGCCTTAAGTGCTGAAGGACTGAATAGTTTTTCTAATTTACATAGAATCATAATAGTGAATATGATTGGCAAAAAGTAAAAATATTAGCTTATTTCATCGGGAAAAAAACATAAAAATAATTAAACTGCAGTGAAGGCTTTTTTTGTGTTTTCATTTTTTTCTAAATTTTTTTTTTCATTTTATTGGTTTTATAATTATATTAAATATTTAAGAAGTCATCTAGATGACCTTTGATGGTCCCTTCCACGCCAAGCCATTCTATGATTCTATGATTCTATCCGTTTTAAAGAACCAACTCAAAATATCCTTTATCACCTGTGTCTTGCATTACATCTCTCCTTTATTGTAACAGCAATTATGGCTATAATTTTAGTATATTATAATTGAAATTTGCATCAAGGGAGATATAAAGACACGATATTTTCTAAAAATTACATCAGTTTGAAGGCAGAATGAAATATGAGCAAAACAAACAACTTCATGAAATATTATTGACTGAAACAACTAAGTCCATAACAGAAAAAAACCTTCTTATAATCTCACACAACTTCTACGTTAATGTAATTACATTAATTTCAGTAAATTTACTATTGACGTACTTAGTATTGGTATCTTGTAGATTCTACTAGCATAATACTACTATTTATATGGAGCCTCATCAGCAAAATTTGTTATGAATAAGGAGCTATTAGAAATTACAACCTAAGCAGAAAATGAACATAGCAATGCAAACTAATATGTAAAAATATTTAGAAAGGCATTACATCATGAGAATCATTCTTTAAGAGAAAGAAATGAAACATTGTCAGGAATTTTCATATTCTGTTGAGAATTAAAACCTTTATTTCTTTTAAATATTTGCAAAGTTTAAAGATTTTCTGCTTCATCCAACTTTTTCTTCTCTAATTAAGTGAATAGTTTCAAGAAAATTTATGTACACATAATATTACATGAAATATAAATTTTCAAATACCTCATTTAAGTCATTCTGATTTTAGATGTCATTCATTTTTCCTTTATTATTCAGAAAAATATGTTTGGGGAATCTTAAACAGTTTATCAAAAATTGAAATTCCACTTATTGTGCACAAGTACTCCCTCAGAAAGAAGAAGCATAAAAGCTCTGAAGAGAGTTAAAAAAACCCCCATACTCATGCAAGCTATGATACAAGAGGTATAAAATAGCAATATACATTATATTTGGTGATATTTCAAAATCTATTTTTGAAAATTATTAATTAGTCTTCCATGACTTAATTTCAGATATTCTGCTTTCTACGGAAACCAAAGCAGGGATAAAGAGAATTCTATCAACAGTTGTTCAAATAAATCCATTTTCTTGGATAAAATATAAATCTTCAAGATCATTCATCTATGAAGTTATTAATTGTTTCCATGATTAGCCCTCTATAAATTCAATTAAATTTTATTTCAGGGTTATAAAATTTCAGTAATAATGCACTAAATGAAAGTGAATAATTATATTTTGACTAGAAATATATTAATAAGCCTTTTAAAATGCTGAAAATAGGTCAAGTCACACCTGTATAAAAGACTTTCAGAGAAACACCAAATGTTGCAGTAAGTGGTATGGTTATGAAAAAGTTGGCATTTTTTTCCATTGGGCTAGTGCTCATGAAACCCAACATGATATTAGTGGCATTACTCTCTTGCAGATATGCTCTTTCAGATGAGACCTAAAATTTAAATCTTACTGCTTATGATAATTAATCTATTTTTTAAGAGTAATAAAAAAGGTATCTTCTTTTAAATTCAAATCCATTCTGCTTTTATGTTATTCATTAAAAGTCTCCAGATTATAAAATAAGATAATCTTCCTGGCCAAAAGACCTTTATACTGTTCTGTGTGCTGCTAATACTTGTATTTGTCATCTCAGAGGTGCTGTATTATGGTAGTGGAGAATTCTCACTATTTGTGCTCACACACATTTCCTCTTCTCTTCTATTATTTTTTTTAAATCTTAGGTATGTCAAAAACTTTGCTATAGCTGAAGAAGCTACAATCCTTTCACAGTATAGTGTCACATAAAGATTTTACCATGATATAGTACAATAATAGCCATATGCTGGTGTCTCTGCATGGGTAAATCCATCACTTCTCTGGTCAACCAACTTTGAGGAAGCAAGAAATAAATCAACAGCTCAGATTCCTTCTTGGCTTTCATTAAATCGGATAGATGAACAGAAGTTCTTTGATAATGAAAGTTTAGAACTCGATTGTGGGATGTACATTATACTTTTAATTGGCTTTCTCCATTGGAAAAGCACACATGCAAGTAGGTTACGCTCATGAATAAAAACTGTTACATCATTGTACATTTAAAACAGTTACTATTTTGTGCTAAACATTGCAGATGACCTCAATGTAAGTTCATTTCAGGTATTCTGATAAAATGCTATGCTCATAATTTCATACTGGCAAACTGATAATTAAGGTATTCAATTTATTCAGGTATAGATATATGATTTATTATAACTTTATAAGTTATTAAAAGGAAAAAAAGAAAAATATTAATGTCTTCGGAGAAATATATAAACTTGTATTTTGGTGTCCATGAAGTTACTGTGACTAAAATAATATTTCAAACTTAGAATTCATGTTATCAAAATTGCTTATTTAAAATGTCAGGTTTACATCATTAACTAACCATACTAACAATACCGAAGAAAGAACATGAGTTTAATGAGCAATATTCTTTCTATCTGCACATTAAATGAACACAAATATCAAGACTCTGAGGGCAATAATGGGCTTGACTGTACCTGCCCAGCCGCTGAGGTCTCTCCCCACCCCTGCCTTCAGTCCAGGACCCCATTTCAGCCCAGCCAGGGACAGCAGTTTCCCTGCGGCCTGCCCTGCTCCCTGGCTGGGAGCAGTGCAACAGCCCTGGGCTGAGGGAAGGCACTTCCACCCCTTCGTTCATAAAGAACGGTCTTGCAAACTACAGTATTGAACTAAAAATGTATAAAATTGTAATATACATATCTCATGCTTTTTTCCCCATTAACTTTGAAAGTTATTTATGATTTCTAATAGACTTCCATGGATTCATTCACATGTTTTGTTTTCTATGTAAGTCAAAGCGATGATCTCACATTTCCAAACAAAAGGAGATGTTGAAATCGGTACAAGAACAAAGCAAGTATTTGTTGGACCTGTTTTTGAGGCATTGTTGATGATGCACAAATGCCCCAGTCTCCACTCCAGTGAAAATTCAAATGGCAGTATTCAAAGCACAGATGAAATAGCATTAACATAAAAAACTAATGACAAACCTGCTACAAAATATTGTATTCGTCTGAAGCTGTCCACCCCGTCGGGACCACAACTTTCAGTCATTCCATGGTGTTATATGAAATCTAGCAGATGTTAAATGTGTCAAAATTTACAACTAAACAATCACCTAAACATTAATTTTATGTGTCTTGTCTTATTTTCTCCCCAGTGTTCACTGTCTCTAGCAAGCAACAAACTAAATACATAAAATTATCTTAGGAAAAATTAAACTGTACTGAGGCATCTCCTATGCTTTGAACAAGGTTCTTTGTATCTCTATTGACATCAGTTAAAGATTTTAGGAGGATGTAAAAAAAGCTCATAACATCACAGTCATTAGAGTCTTGGGGAAAGTTGTGTGTTTTTCAAGCAGAGCACTAAGTTTCTGTCTTCAAATGTTGGGCTTGTTTTTTTTGTCTCGTACTACTTATAGGAGGCCCATTACTTTACTGAGGATGAGATGGAAAATAGAGTGTACAGCCAAGGGACCTACAAGTGCCACTTTACTAGGCATACACCATTCAACCAGGAACACTAAAGGGATTAAGAAGGCAGCTTTGTATTGTCTCAGAGGTACAGTAACATAAGCACTACACTGGATTGTATGACAGTTACTATGGTGACTATTCCTTCTTTTCCTACCACTAAACCACACATTTGCTAGCAGAACAAACCAAGTGATTCAAAAGCATGTGAGACAAAGGTTATCGTGGAGTCCTTTCAGTCTGACAATGTTTTCAATATTCTAAATCTAAAGATTGTATATTCTGAATGCTTAAGCCTCTAAACCGGGTTATTTTAGGCCCTTGTATGCAAAAGAATGATATCAGATTCTTTTGGGAGACCTCATGCAAAAAAGAGTAGAGGGACTTCCTAAGGAGAGTGCCATGAACAAGTTAGGAAAAGGAACAAGATAGTAGGACATAAAGGAGTGACAGAATACTGCAAGACAAAGATTTTGATAGAATTATCCTTATCCAATAAGGATATCTAATAATCCTTAAATAGAACAGAAATATATGAACAGTTAAGCAGTAAGGATGGAGATTAAGGGAATACTGGTTTAAAAATTTAGTCATCATTGTTAGAATGTACATATGTCTGAGGTGACAATTAGACACAAATTTCACCCAAATGGAGCAATCATCTGACTGGATTAAAGATATCAAGTCACACAGGAATAACAGCAATATCCTAAATAAGTAAGCATATTGTGTTTATAGTATATATGCAATAATGAGGGTGGGGGGGAATGATACAAAAAAGAAAGAGACAGGAGGTTAGAAGCACATTTTTTGAGAGTCATAATTTAACAAACAACTTTGAATCAGTGAGTATCCTAAGTCTGCATCCCTTGGCAAACTGCTTCTGCTCCAAGCATTCAATTTCACCACTGAAAACTGGTAAGCTCCTGACCGTGACTACAACTGTCATGAGGGAAAGCAGAGGTAGGACTTAAAAGGTAAAAAATACTAAAACCTTTTTTGTTTGTTTTTCAGATGTTTTGTTTGATTCTTCCCCCCCAGAAAATGCTTTCTTTAAAGGACTCTAAGTGACAGTGAATTTTCATCAAATACTCATTTAGAGAAGTGAAGAAAAAACCAGGAGCTCCACCTTAACTGATGTTTTTTTTAATAGCTTGATTTAGGACAGCATTTATATGTACTGTTAGAGAAGCACGTAGACTGTTCATTCATATTATGGTAGCAAGGCTTCTTTATTCTGACTGTAAATTACACATTCTTGCACTAGAACATTGTAGCAATATAAGATTTATATATGCAGAACCCATATCAATAGGATTAAAATCATTTTGAGCTGAGGATAACAAGATCCATCTTTTTAAATGTTTCTACTAAATTCCATTCTCTAGGCAAAATTAAGTACATTTGAAGCATCCCTCAGGTGGCACTGGCTTGTGTGTAGAAGTGTTAGCATGGCACTATAGATAGGCTGATAAGTACCAACTGTCAGTCAGCCAGCATATCTTCCTGCTGGAGAATAAAAAGAACAAAAAGAATTAAAAGAACTAATAACATTCCACTGCCATTCAAAGTGCAAGGATCTTCAGGATCCACACCATGCATGTATATGGCAATAGTTTAGAAGGGAAGTGAGTTTGGGTGGAAGAGGAAAGAATGAAGCCAACAGAATGTGCAAAACTTGGTCATGACAAGTCATTTATCTCTTTTGAAATGCCTGTGGCATTTTATCAAGAAAGAATCTGCCAACCATACAAGAAACAGGACATCTTTCTGCTAAACCTGAGCTCCAAATGCAAAGCCTAGCCTTGAAAAATACTCTATGCATTGATGGAACTTAATGAAGGAACAAAGTCCTAAAATGAAAGATGGATTACAAAAAAGTCAGCAGGTGTAGTATTTCTATTTCATTTCACCACTGTTCATATTACCAGATATGAGAACAACACAGATTAACTATCACATATGGATGGAATATGAATGGATGTTGCAGACTTGATTAGCAAATGGGTTTTTAGCTCTTATATGCTGCTTATCACCAGAATGTCTGAAGTATTCCTCAATTTCTGGTAATAGAGGGCCAAATAACTTATAGCTTTGGACAATATATTTGCCATTATATACTTATGGAGGAATTTGATATCTCAGCTTATTCATTATCATAATAAAAATGTCATAGGAAATATAATTTAGGTACAAAGTAATTCTATTTCTTGAACACACATAGCTTGATTTTTTTAACCTGATTTCTAATGAAAGAATGAACACAGTAGGCTGGATACCCAATTCTTATGGTATCAAAATGCTGTGGTTTCATAGACAGATGAGTGCTTTCACATGTAGATAGCAAGGTATACATCTGAAATGTTCATATTGCTTTACAGTTCCTGCAACTGTCTTGTTGCTACAGTGTAAGCCTCTATGGTAAGCAGGTGAGCAGGTAATAACCGAGATAAACTGTCTGTCTTCTAAAAGATAAGCTTGATTGGATATGTATTCAGCCATTAAAACAAATAAGCAGAGGTATGTAGTGCTGCTTCACAAGACCTCACAAAATCTGCTGATCAGACATCAGGAGTTTTGGGAACCTGGTGCTGGTATGTTGCAGAATTCGGGTCGGTCATCTTTATTTCCAAGTTTTTACAGATTCTCTGTTCCAGTTCTCTCTTTAAGGCTTGTAATGACCCTGCTTACTTTAGGGAATTCCAATCCCCAAAGGGGCTTTTCCTCTCCAAAGTGTTACTTTCCTTTTCTTAACTATCTCTTTCAAGAAATCTTAAATAACGCAGTGAAAGCTACATTTCTCTTCGCATGTTTTTGGTTTAGTCATAGGTTACTACACTGTTGGTCATAACTGTTGCTCTGATCAGATCAAGAAAAAATGTTGTTATCACAGTTTAGAAAGTATAGTTCACTGTATTTCTGGTCCTACAGGTGTGTATTCATAATTTGAGATGTTTCTGTCTGTGTGTGTTGGACAGACTTAAATATCAAAAGACGGCAGATTCAGTAACATAGACTTGGTGAGGGGCGAGTGTTTTGGAAATTTTCCTAGAAATCATATATTTCTGAAATGCTGAGTGAAAAGTAACTTTGTGTGAGAGTTTTGTACTTATACTATTGTCAACACTTTATTCTGTCAGCTGCAGTGCCTTTGAATTAAGGGTATCTTTATCAGGAGTACGGAGTTTGACCCAACTGTTGTAATTCTGTCTGTTTGCATGTAGTCTCCCAGTAAGCACCAAATTTCAGTGAATTCTTTGTATGTGTTAATGCAAAGTTTTAGCTCTACGGATACCCCTGTTTCAGAAATGTGGCAAACTTACATCCCCTGGGGTAGCAGAGCAGCTCTTTATTCCTGAAGAAACATCCTTGTGTTCCCTTTATAATAGCTGTGGATCAGTCTGATTTTGGAACAGTAAAACAACCTAAATTTTTTCCTAGTAAGTGTCAGAGGTTTTGTCTTTGGATCAAATATTTCAATTCCAGCCCCTATTCCCCTTCTTTGTCACATACCTTTTTGCATATACACTTTCATGAGTTTCAGAGAGAAAATATGTGACTTTTCACTGAAAAATGAGATTTTACTTCATTACATTGTGTTTAATACTGGTTTGTGAATTAGAAAATCTGCCAAAGATACTGAAAAAGACTGATCTAAAAATCACATCTTTCCCTTTTTTAGGAGAAAAGGCAGGATTAGTGATATAATTGTTCTTTGAGTTCATTACCTCAGCCCGGATAACTAGAATAAGCTGATCAACACAGTCATTGTATTCTATTCACATTTAGTCTGAAAAATGTCACTTAATAAAAGAAAGAATATAAATTTTTCACAACCACTGTTTGGACCACTTCTGTCGATATCAGGTGAATTGGAAGGTAAAATTTACGTTACTTTAAATGCATACCGTAAATGAGATTTATAGTCCAAATCCAATGATGATGCAAACATGTATCAGATGTAGACCTAGCTTACCAAGAGGAATCCAGGACAACATGTTTGACATTGGATTTCCTTTTACAGTGCATGAGAAAAGGCTAGCACTTTAAAATGATCACAGGCAATTAAGTGACCAACTACAGACGGTATGTTCCAGTACTATGAAATGGAAATTGGAAACAGGACTTGTAAACCAAGCTCTTTCTTCACCTAACTAAGGAATGCATGGAGAAAACATCCTTTCAGAAAAGATCCAGAGCCAAACTTTTTTTAAAAAGCTTTTTCTTCTTAAAATAGGAAGTATTAATTAGAAAGGATTTTCTTCTCTCAGAAAATTCAGTTTCTAAGATATAGTAGAAATATGCTTACACACATTCATGACAAATTTATAACCTCCTTTGTTTAAGTAACTTGTATTATTTAAAAAACAAATGTATTTCATGTATTTGAACATTAGAAAAATTTATTAATTTTATTCTTGAAGGCTGTATCTGACCCATGCCTTAAAAACTACAGCTATCTTCCAAAGCATTCTCCAGACACACAGAAGTGGCGGGGCGGGGGGTGGAGAAAAACAGAAGGAAGGTTGAAAGTTGATACATCAAAGAACTTCTACCAATGTTCCTTTCTTTACCTTATAGAATTTTTTTTCTTCTTGAAGAACACTGATAATCAATCCTCTTTCATTTCTGAAAGTCAGCCTATAGCTTCAAATAAATAAACAAATAACATCCAACCCAATTATTTTTTTCAGGAAAAGTCTGAAGAATATTCAAGACACAGGAAAGAAAATGGTTATTCAAAGCACCAATCAGGATGAGCCTTTACAAAAGGGTACCTTTTCAACAGCAGTTTAGAAATTGGAATCTAATTACAGTTACTGATCATAATACAATTTAGTATTTTATTTCTTTTCTTCAGAACTGCCAATTTACTTTCTTTTTTTGTGGAGAAACACATATTTCAATTAAACTTCTAATCAGGAAAATTTTTGTAAACATAGGATGCAAATTTGTTGAGAAAGAAAATTTTTGTTCACACAAAATTTGTTACAAAAGTCTCTGCCTAATTTGGAATATGCAAGTGAGTTTCTCTTCAGCCAGGAAAAGTGATGCAACTACAGAACTATCATACTAGCATGTGCAATTTCAAAAATGAGAAACCAGGGTGTCCAATCCCAGAGTTCAAATGACTTTCTCAGCCCTGCTACATGTTCTACCTACCTGGCTGGCTTCTCCAAGGAGGGATTGTCTAGGAGTGTTTCTCAGTCTTTCATTCACACACATTTTTTTGTGAACATTTTCATTATTTCACCCTGATGAACAAGACAACTTGAGATCCTAGAAAACTTCAGGGGAACGGAAAACAATTTTTTAAGCCTCTTTAATTTTAGAATTCCCTAGAGCTCTCTTTTCAGTTGCAAAATTTCTTACCCAATGCAAGTCCAGTAACTTTAGAGCTAACATGTAAACTACAAATGAGATATTTTAAGCCTATTTATTGTGCAGAGCATGTATTCAACATTTGGAAAACTCTAATTTCAATTACAACAAAACATACTCACATATGTAACTACGTAAGACTGCTGTTTAAAGAATGTTTGGGATTCTGAAAAAGTCCAATTAAAATTTTATTAGAAATGAGCAAAACAATCTGAACTACACATAATCTGGACTTGAATATAGAGAAGAACCACAGTTAGAACCAAATTATTTTATGATAAATGGATTTTTTTAATTGAAAAAATATCCATGAAGCAATATGTAAGCCAAGCTACCTTTCCTACTTCAAACAGGCAAGTTTGGGTGTTTTCACAGCTGTGCTTTTTGTTGATCTCACAGTTTTTTGCTGGTTTTTATCTCTTTTAATCATTATTCTGACTGAAAGAAAGAATATTATTTATTCTTTTATTTCAAAATAAAGTTGCAAACATGGACACCAGTGCCCTTAGATCTATGAGTTATTTAATATGAGCTAACATACATGTTCTAATCTTTTTGGTACTTCATTCACTTTAAATGTAAGTTTCAAATTTAGTATGTTTGGATTTGGATTTAAGCAATCAAAAAGACCACACACAAAACTCAAAAAAAGGACAAAAATAGATATTTATAACATAGAGATATGGCAAGAACGTAGCCTACAATGCCTTTAACTCCCTCAGAAGGTACAAATAAGATGCTCGTCAGAAGAATTTTCTGATTTCTTCTAGAGCTGTCGCTGCTGGTCAGGATGTTGCACAGTGCTGAAAGAAATGTATTCAAACTTATGGCCCATAGCAACAATAAAGAAACAGTTTTCAATAAAGATTAAACATGTCTTAAAAATTAGCTTATGTGCTGTCTGCTTGGCTCAAAAATCCTCACATACTAATAGCCTTCCTTCATTTTTCACGTTTTATTTAAAAATGGTATCACTTACATAGTTCTTACCTGAGTTTTTGCACTGAAGTTTGAAAAGTGAAAAACACCTCTTACAAAGTGCAATCACTGACCAATTAGCCATGAAGGATGTATTGCTTATATATCCTTATGGAATATCCAGAAAGTTGCAAAATCCTCTTGCTTCTTAACAGATGCCACGTTTTGCCTTTTTCTCACATTAGAATCATCTTCCAATATATTTTAAACAGACTTTCTTGAGATTTCATATCTGTACTTAATATTTTTAATTTTGGTTTCTGTCACAAGGCTCAAGATAGAGGTCTGTGGTCATCCATGACTTTTCATAGTAATCACAACAGATGCTGACTGAATAAATCATCAACCAGCAAGATTTTCTTGCCAAATTGTTCATGTGTGTATGACTAAAATAGCCTCCCTAGCTATTATACCTTTAAATTCAAATGAAAACTTCTGAAAACTTAAGATGATCTTTTCCAAACTGACCAACATCTTGGAATACTATAAATAAATTGCAGTCTGTTAAAACCTCGGTGGAACACTGATGTCTGGATAACACTGCCCATGTTAATGGCATTCTACCATTGTTCTTTCTTAATTAGGAAGGACAGTCTTTGTTGGAAAGCCCATTTGGAACTCAGCTTTGGATTTGTTTTTTTCTTTTTCTTCAGTGGAGAAACAAAATATCACATTTCCCACAGTTAGGGTGGTCTGACAGGACAGATTCAGAACTTTTTGAAATGTTGACTATTTTGAAGTCTAAGAAAAGAAAGAAAAATTTCCTGCTGTTTTGAAATTTGGACAGTCTGACAGCACAAGTTACATTGAAGAATAACCATTTTGATATACCCACCTTTCAAAAATCTTACTCATGTTAAAGGCCCTCCACAACCTTTTTTCCACTGAGAAAGTACATTTTTCAACCTCTATGAAGTTTAATGAAAGTCTTGCTGTTTTTAAAAAATTTTAACTGTAGTCTGCCACTTTTAGAACCTCAGGAGAAAAGTAACACAACTGGCTTGTTTTGGAAACCGTACTTTTTTTGCTTGTTTTGAGGTCTGCCCTGTTGTCAGGACATTTTTAACAACAGGAAAAAGAACCTTTTAAAGTTGGATGAAGGAATGGTTCAAGAGATGACCAGCTGAATAAACAGCATCCTCTTCTTGTCCTCCACATCTTCTGCTACTGTGAGAAATGCAGTTCCTTGGCAGAAGACAGCCCCAGTATTTTCTTAAATGAGAACTGTGAGGCTTAGCCAGGATCCCCCAATAACCACCATTGTCTATCGAAAGCTCAAAATAATTGTTGATTTTAATAAGTTAGTTGCTAAGATATATCTGAAAATCCCACAGACCATTTAGTTGTATCTCCCTGTTTAGATATCATTAAATGCTTTTAATTCTTGCCCCTTGATATTTTGGTGTATATAGATGAAGTATATTAATGCAATCAATAAAGCACAACCAGTATAATTGAACTGAGAATGTACTAAAGAATTACTAAGGGGGAGTTGAGTCTTTATTCCTCATTAGGAATATCAGCAATGTTTCTACCCTATATTCAGCTAAGTCAGAGATATAAACCAAATGTCCTGACTGATAGGGAAAAAGAGGTAGGATTCAAGGGTTTAAAACTTGGTAAGAAGCCACAACGCCCTGCACTAGCTCAGTTTCGAATAACACAATGAACATCTGAAGAGCTAAGGCACTGTCTTTCACTGGGGCCTACGTTTTGTTCAGGAATCTTATTTCCTTTGAGAATGTAATCCTCAAGATCTACATGTACAGAAGTGGGAATAATAGCATTTCTCTGCCTCAAGGGGTTAGCATGAAGATGAATACTCAGAAACTAAGGTGAGGGAAGAGATATAAATACTTCAAGATAGATTTTTTTCTGGTGAATAAAGATCTAGCTTGTTCTTGAATTCTTTGTCACAAGCATCCTTTTTGCTATTATATCACTATTTGCATGTATAAAAATGTTCTTTCAGTTTGTTTCCTCACAACTTCTGCAATGAATAAGACAAGAATGCTGCCAATAACCCTGTCAACATCTTACAGCTTATGTACAAGGAGCGAGGGAAACACAGGTTAACAAAAAAATTTTGTTACTTCATTCAAAGTTCTTTGTTTCAGCCTTACAGTAATTTTTTAAAGTTTTAATTCCATGCAATTATATTAGCATATAGATGATTATGGTAGATAACTCACATTCAACTTGCCAATGTTAAAATTAAGTATGTTCCCCAAACTTCATGTTGTTGGACTGGAGGTTTCACTTTTGCTGATAACTGATTCGTGTAATGAAGGATTTCAAAAGCTCTTATTTTCTTTCAAAGCACAAATTTGAAATTATTATGAGTTTGCAAAAGAAATGAGATTTTAAAATTATTGATATCACTACCTATAAAATTATGAAAAGCAAGTGATTTGAGCAGGAAGTGTGTCCTTCAAGTCAGATCCTACTGCCTGTTCATATGGGAGACAGCACATGGGTGTGGGAGTAGTTTGCATCACACTGTCCTGCATTGGGTTGAGCATTACCTGCATGGTTATATGATCATCATTCATGTAACACAATGGACTAGTCAGCGTAGTCTTCAGCTGGATCAGTATGCATGTCTTAAAAATGTCATGTTGTAGAAACTTGAAATAATTTTTGTAAAGACAAGAAAGTTTACAGAAAGAAAGCTTCTTTAAATTAATGGTTTTTTTCACTTATTTGGAATTTGAGAAAAAAAGCAGACAGGAAGTACTGGGAAAGAATAAGTAAGAAAATCAACTAAACCGTTTATTTCATAGAATCATAGAATCATAGAACAGCTTAGGTTGGAATAGAACTTGAAAGATTCTCTGGTCCAACATTTCATGGGAAATGGAGCCTAAATGAGATTATCTAGCACTCAGTCCAGTTGCATCTTGAAAACCTCTAGTAATGGGGATACTACCATGTCCCTGAGGAGGCTGTTCCAGTAACTCTTCTCACTGTAAATAATTTCATTCTTATATCGAGATTAAATCTATCCCAGTACCACTTGTACCCATTGCCCCTTGTCTTCTCCATGCGGCTCCTTGTGAAAAGAGAGCCTCCATCCCCTTTATAACCACCCTTGAAGTACTGGAATACTGTGATGAGGTCCCCCCTGAGCCTTCTCTTCTCCAGGAAGAAAAGACCTAATGCCTTCAGTCTTTCCTCATACAGCAAGTTCTCCAGTCCTTTCATCATCTTCATGGCCCTCCTTTGGACTCTCTCTGGTCTGTCCTTGTCTTTTTTGAATTGTGGGGAGCAGAACTGGGCACAGTGCTACAGGCACAGCCTAATGAGTGCTGAGTAGAGGGAACTGATTACGTCTCAGTCTCTCCTAGTAATGCCCCTGTGGATGCAGCCCAGGATCCAGTTTGCCTTTGTTGGTGCAGCAACACGCTGCTGACTCGCCTTCAGCTTGTTGTCTACCAGGGCTCCCAGGTCCCTTTTGGCAAGTCTGCTCCCTAGCCACACAGATCCTAGCCTGTACTGGGTAATTTGGTTATGTCATCCATTTGGTTATGTCATTCTCTCATTTTGTGTCAGATGTTATTACAGCCCCCTTTTCTTTAATCAGTATTATGTTTTTAAATTTAAAAAATAGCAAATATAGATGAAGCAACATATATATTTCTGATTGACTAAAAAATCCCTTTGGCATTTTCACAGTTCTGTTCTGCTGTCTGCATTCTGTTTCTCCTAAAGGATGACTGTGTTTAAAATTGCTTGAAGAAAAGTAGGTTGAGGTGAGGAGGCAGTAATGATGGAGCAAGGAGGAAGATGGGCTTCCTCTGTAAGAAATTCATGTGAGAGAATAGGCATAAAAAACTAGGGTGAAGAAAAAAAAGAAAAAAAGAAAAAAATGCAGATAAAACTTAGTTCTACTAACTTATTCTAAAATTTAAAGAAAATATAATACAAACTTTGAAAAAAAATTAGAGAACTAATGAATATAATAAAAAGAAAAATGGGTTTAAAAGAAGCCAAAAGTTAATGCAAACATTTTTCGCTTACAAAAATAAGATAATACATAAAATAAAATAGTTTTGGAAAACTGACTATTTAGAAACTTTTAGTAAATGTTATCACAGCTTTTTTACCTTTTTTCATTAAGATTATAAATTAAAATAATATTTTGCTCTGATTGTCTAAAACTTTATTGACATCAAAACTTTACTGACAAAGACACAAGTACCAACAAACAGTTCCATGTAAATAATTGAAAAAACTTCCCAGATGACAGAATACCTAATGGATTTCATTCTGTTAGAATCCTAGGAGCTGCACCTATTATGAGAATTAGTCTTGCTGATATGGTACAAACAGTTCAACACTTTGGGATTTGTTAAATAAGGCTAATGAAGGACTCATTGCTTGAGAAGTGTCATATAGGGAATAGACTATAGTGAAGATTAAAAAAAAATCCCACAACAATGATTATGAAAATATTTTGGAACAAAGCCCTCAGAGAATCAATTTGGGTTAGAGCACATATTTAATTTTGTACAATAACAAAACCCAAAGCAGTCAACTAATGCTCACCGGTCCCCAAACACATTTTTGCTATCTAGCCAAAGTCACCCTGAAAAACGATGTAGAGCAAATCAGTTCATTTATAGTGAATGAGATTTCAGTAGTTGCAGTATATAATCCTATTTTGTTAGCTCTCCTCATGCTTCTAAATTGCACTTCCTTATAACACCAGCTTTATTTTTGCAAATGATGATGTCCAGCCAGCTTTAAAATTAGATTTGTAGTAGTAACATCTGGTTCTCAGTTTGTCACTTTCTTTGTTCTGATCTTGTCCTTTTCTGAAGTTATGTCCTGGTTTCGGCTGGGATAGAGTTAATTGTCTTCCTAGTAGCTGGTACAGCGCTGTGTTTTGGGTTCAATATGAGAAGAATGTTGATAACACCCTGATGTTCTCAGTTGTTGCTCAGTCGTGTTTAAACTAAGTTAAGGACTTTTCAGCTTCTCCTGCCCAGGCAGCAAGAAGGCTGGAGGGGCACAGGAAAGTTGGGAGGAGACACAGCCAGGACAGCTGACCCAAACTGGCCAAAGGGGTATTCCATACCGTGGGATGTCATGCCCAGCTGGGGGGGTGTGTGTGGAGGAGCACTGCTCGGGCATCAGTTGGCACTTGTTTTGTGTATTCCGATGCTTTTATTATTATTGTCACTTTATTGTTATTAGTGTCATTGTTAGTTTCTTTCTTTCTGTTCTATTAAACTGTTCCTATCTCAACCCACGAGCTTTACTTTATTTTTTGATTCTCCCCATCCCACTGGGTGGGGGGGAAGTGAGTGAGTGGCTGCGTGGTGCTGAGTTGCTGGCTGGAGTTAAACCATGACAAGTTATTACTGACTTAACCAGTTACATGGAAGGCAATGTATAGTCAAGTTTTCACTGCAAAAAACCCAACACCATAGCAGTTTTTGCCTTGCATGCATATTTAGAAATCAAGGTGGAAAAAGCTAGAGATACATGCCATGAATATATATGGGGCTACACGTCTTCTCTCTTCTGCCAGACAAAAATCCTAAACAACAAGAAAAACCCCCAAAACCTACAACCAAAAAGATACCTATGGCAAATAAATCATGAAAATCCGATGCTATGTTTGCAAAAAATATGTTGCTTCCACAATCCAAACACTTCTTTCTTCATCTTTTGTGCTTAGCAGTGGACGACAAGAACATCTCTGTGCTAAACCAGTGCCTAGCTGCCAAGGTGGCCCATAGGGACTAGAGACAGCTGGGCATAGAATTAAACTTTCCCAGTTAGTTCCAGCCAAAGCCCTGGCCCAGAATACTTGCTTCCTTGTATCGGCTGGTGTGCTCTTTCTTCTCGGAGTACAGTAACAAGAAAGATCATTCAGTTAATGTTATGTGTATTCCTCCCCACTCCACCAAAAAAAAGTATATGAAATTGTGGCAGCTACAAACAGTGTTCTTGATTAAGTGATTAATAACAGCATGTATAAAAGGCATCGAGTATACAGGCAGACATACCAGAGAGGCAAACTACTGTATAAACAGCTCTTCAGAGAAGTAACAAAATTATTTGGATCTGGCATGCATCATTGCTGCTGCTTTATGCTAGGATTCACCAACAGGAGACTTCATTGCTTGTTGATGAGAGATTTGGTAGAAAAAAACCACACAGAACTCCCTCAAGACCTAACATTGTATTTCAAAATACAGCAGCACTTAAATGTTATCTTAAGCCCCAAGTGCCCAATTGCCCAAGTTTAAGTTTACACGCAAAAAATAGTGCCATCAACTTTGAAGAGAGATTTGATTGGAAGGATCCAAATGCATCAGTATTTGCAGGCTCATTGTCAGGGCCTTGAGGATACGATTAGTGCTGACTGTCCCTGCCCACCCTCCTGTGACTTCCCCCACCTGCTCATGTCCTAGGACCTCATTTCCACCCCTCAGAACTCCCCCCACCCTGCCCACGGCCCAGGACCCCATGCCAGCCCCCTGGGGCCATCAGCCCCTGCCCCAGCAATGCTGCAGCAAGGCCAGTCTCCAGCTGCCCACAGCCCTCCCTGGCCATGGACCTAGGTGAGATGGGCCCACTCACGGGCCCACATCCCAGCCCAGCCTCGGCCCATCCCCAGGGAGGTGCTCGATGCCTGGGGCTGGGGCTGCCCTGGTGCCTCCTGGCTGCCCACTCCTGCCTGGGGTGGTGGATGGGCCCTGGCTGCCAGACCCTACCCTGCCACTCTCCATGGGGAGCCCTCTCAGGGTCCTGGCTCCCCACCCCTAAGGGGGCAGCTGGCCCTTGTTGCTCCCTGACATGTACAGTGTGTGCACTTCAGCTTTCCTTTCCACCACTGGCATTTCTTAAATCCACTGAATGCACTGAATCATGGCTGCTGGCATCCTCCTCTCTTTTTGAACTTCTGAGAATTTGTATTTTCTTTCTCTTACTCTGCTGGAGCAATTACAGGTTGCTCTACACAACGGGCATGCATGACCAAGTGCAGCACACACATGGGTACTCCACAGCTCCGGGGGCACTCAAGTGATATCCAAGTGCAAGGGCCACAAGTTCTGTGCTCAATGCAACTGCTTCTGCAGCTGAATGTTATGAGGTCATACAGGAGAATTAATTAGAACATGGACTAAAGCAATTATGAGCCTGAACTGCTGTCTAAATTAGTTATTTATCTGTAGAGATCTTTCAGTTATCCATAGGTATGTAAGTTGGTCAATTGTAAATGTAGGTTTATAAAATGAGATTCCCATTAGTGTCCATATACACTTAGTGGGCTTACAGTGACTGACAAAACTTGTTACCTATTTCACGACAAAAAAAGTTGCTCATGAAAAAGCAATTCTTTTTCACCCTGTTCTTCAGCAATAACTCTGGCATACTCCTCACACTCAGGGCTTCAATTCCTCAAGCAGACCCTCTGATTCAAGGTTTTATGGTGCTTTCCACTCCTTACTTCAAGGCCAGGTTTAGGAGCAGCGACTAATACTACCCTTTTGCTGTGTCCAAGCTGTATCATAAAACCTTCACAACTCTGTTGAATTATTTCCTATAATTTTCTCCTAGCAGTTGTTTCCGAAACTCCAGTTAAGGTCCATCATTTTGGGTCTGCACTTTAACGATATATTCCCTTTACTTTCTATTTATATTCCTCTAAACAAGCTACTTCCCCAAATCGTTGTTCTATTCTGATAATTCAGAATGTTTCTTACATGCTTTGGCATTCAGCTTATAGTCCTTCCCAAGTTGCTACTTCCAGGTTCTTACCAAACCATAAAGAAGGCATTGTTAATTTTAATGACATCCCAAACCCTAGAGATTTAGAATTAGTCAAATGCACAGAAAACAAGTGTTTTGACTGTCATATATTTGAGATGGATATTTAGTTACCCCAAATACTTTTTTGGTTCTGTTTCGCTTTGCAACTACCTCCAACAATCTCACCTATTCCTACTATTTCTCTTTCTGAGAAGGGATTCACTGTCTAATATGATCTTCCTTCTTCCATGCCTAAAACTCTTTTGAATAATTCCAGACTGCAAGGCAAAAATGTTTCTTTAAGAAAGTTGTACCAAGCTAGAAGTCAGTCTTAAACTTCCCAACACATGTTCTAAACAACTATTCGTTACCCTTGTGGAGGAAAACTAAAAATAACGGAATCATGCCAGGAAAATGTTATGCTTGTGGACAAAACAAAGATTATGTCCAAACCAAGCGTGGGTGTAAACATCGCTGGGAAGGAGGAGCCATCAGTATGATTTCCGTACCTTGGACTCAGGTGAGGCAGAAAGTGGCAGCAAAAGCAAGGGAACCAGGCTGAATTAGAGAGGGTTAAAAATCATAGCATATGTTGTTTAAGGGAAGATAATACATCAAAAAAAAAGATCCATTAGGAAAGGTTTTCTTTTTTCCTGCTACTGCTTCAAGATATAATCTTAACATTACTGGAACTATGAGAAATCAAGGCACCAAAACTAATTTTCTTTACTTCCTTCCTTTTCACATTTTTCTAATATCTCATGACTGACAACATTTATAAATGCCTAACAAAATTGGTGACACAGAATTGCTGAAGTGCACACTGCCTTCTGAGGTCACACAGAGAAGTTGAATGGTAGGTGGTAACTGTCACCTAAGGTGTGTATAGCTAAGTTGTGACATTCAAAATCTTGTTAAGGGTAAACGGGAACACGTAAAGCGTACCAAGAATTTATTCTTGGCCTAATTAAATTGCCCTGACATTGCATCCAGATGTTCTAATATTAAAGCATTTTCACTGGTGTTACATGTACCAGCCCTCCCCCACCACCCCAAGTCCCTCTGGGTCCTACATTTGACAGTTTCGGTTTTCTCCAAGGACAGGGGGGTGGGGGGGATGTTTTAGCCAACCTTGTGTGTCCCTCAGTTTTTCAACAGGTAGCTTCCCTTCCTGCTCTGCCTTGGGTTAGCTTGAGACTGTTCTTACACATTTTACCATCACCACCCGCTCTTTTCCCCCTGCTCCCACGGAAGGGGTGAAATCTTCCCACAGCACCCATGACCCCAGGGGGCTGTTTGTCCTACAGGGATGGACTGGGGTTGTCAGCCCCTTCGTCCTGACAGCAGTCACAGAGTTGAAGCTCAAATGGGCTTCCATGTATGTCCATGTCTCTATAGGCAGAGACATCATATAGACGTATTAAACTGAGGTCAACACACATCTATGCCCATGCACTCCTGACTGAATTTTGGGGAGGGAAACGTGAACCTGGTGATATAGTAGAGGTCCCTGAGAGAACAAAGTGGTAGCAAAAGCCCAGAGAGTATAAATGTAAGCTATAAAAGGTCAATTATTCATCAGTAAAAAGAAACAACCTTGAACACCAGGTAGAAACTGACTCGGGGCACAGTGAAGAGAGCAAAGTGTAATACGCAACATAAGTAAAATATCACTTGTATAACAAAGGAGATAACAAGCAGGTATGTATATGTATCCCAGCTATGGATGTCATTCCTGATCAACTCTGTTACTAAAAAAAAACCAGCAGCAACTCTGTGTTCGAGAAAGAACACTAATTTTTCCTTTCCTATTCATCATTTTTGATTATTGCAGACTTGACAATATGTAAAGTATATTTTTTACCTTATAACTGATTTAACTAAATTAGAAATTTAAAGAGAAATTTGTGTGTTTGTGTCCATTTTCTGCTCCAAATTTGCCACACAAAAAGGTGATTGATACTGCATCATAAAGTCAGAAAAATTTCATGCAAAAATGAGGTATATGTAATACCCTCTCTGTGTGAAGACATAACATTTGAGAGTAGATTGATTTAAGGATGAGGACTTGTAACCTGTGTGAGGGGGGATGTTATAAAAAGAAGTCTGGTACAAGTAGAGGTTAGTGAAGCTGACAGATACGTTACTAGGGTAGGTTTTAGCCTGGAAAACAAAACACCTAAGACAGAACAAAATCCTCAGGCATCCTGAAGACTTGAGTGAAAAAAATGTTAATATTTTGAACACAGTTGAAACAGAATAGGTCTTAAAACAAGGCAAGATTATATGAACGTATGATCCCAGCTGCTTATCATCTGTTTTTATATGAAGTGGTTAAAAGTAAACTAGTACTGTATGCATCATTTACCATGAAATCTTATCAAGTCACATTGTAGAACCTTTACTGTTTCAACTTCACTTCACTGCAAAACATGAAAAAAGTAATGATGTCTGAGGTGTTTTGTTTGGTTTGGTTTGGTTTGGTTTTGTTTCAAGAGAAAACTAAGTGAACTGAAGGACATCCAAAGACAATGAGATCTCTCAGTGGTTTAATACGGAGGCATTAGACATATTATACCATGAAATATGACAGCTGCCTAAATCAGTAAACTCCACCAATGGATGATACTCTGATACGCTCTGTGGAGAAACATATTGAAAGTTCACTTCTTGGGGACAAAATAGCAAGATCATATCTAAAAAATTGGCATCAATAATACCTGAATTCAAGGTTTCTCAGACAGAAGAAAAACTTCCAGAAGATAAAAGCTTTTTTCACTGCAGTTATGTAAGACTAGCTATGTGTGAAAAAGGGGAAAGGGAACTAATTAGTCTTTCCCAGCATTGGACTGTTATTTTAATAGTCTTATTGCTAATACCTAAAGCTATACTTTTAATTTAATTTTCCATCTTACTGCACAGATTTTGGAAAACTATTGCTAGTAAAAATGAGCTCCTGGATCCCTTTTCAATTAAGAGGTTGCTCAGCCAGCCAAATATGAAATGGGAAGAGGTGATAAGATGGTCATGTGATGGAGGTGTTCAGGTTCAAAAAACAGTAGCTCAGCAAATTTTGATTGGGAAAGAAAGCTAGTTACATCCTAATTTTGTACTAAGATGTGAGGACTTCTTTTCAGTACGAAATAATTCTTGGAGCTTGTTTTTTCAAACTAATGTTGGAAACAAGCTTTATCCTTACCTAAGATTCTTTTGATATCAAGAGATATATTCCAGAATATACACTACATTAATATTGTTTTAAAAGATAAGTTAAAAAACTAGCATATTCCATCCTTTATCCCATTCCTTCCCGATTTCGTAAATATACTGGACACCAAGAATAAAACAAAAAAAAAGTAATGGAAAAATATGATGAGAACAAGATGGACAATCCTTTTACTAGAGAAGAACAGTGCATTATATTACTCAGACAAATCTCCATACCCAAGGAAACAAACAAACAAACAAACAAAATCACTAAACAAAGTCAGCTACTTAAACTAGTAAGCTATGAGAAATTCTGTGAAATGTTCACAGAGATGGAGCTTTGGTTCCTCCAGTTCTTTTTATAAGCACCTAAATGTTGCTTTAGGATAAGAAATAGCTACAATGAAGATATGTTTAAATTTAAATCTATTTATATTGTAGTAGTGTACATAATCCATCTGAGGATGTTGATGCAATTCTTCATGAGGCACAACCAGTCTGACATCATGGTTTACTGTGAACCTTATAACATCCTAAAACTTTGCTATTGTAAAGCCAAGAGGCAAATGAGGGATCTCAGAAATTTATAAAATTCAGAAATTTCAAACACAGTGTTACAGTTTTGGAGAACAGAGGAGGCGGTTGTGTGATGTTACTGTGCATAGCAGATATAAAATCTAACTGAAGGAACAAGGATGGGAAGCTTATACTGATTTTTCTACTGTTGAATGAAAAGATGCTAACAATATATTTACCAAAATAAAAAAGGTAGATAATGCAAACTAGTTTGCACCGTTCTGGGAAGGGCTTGGTAGACCAGTAAGATAACAAAAGAGGTTCTTTCTCTCTGGAAATATGATGATAAACCTTCAAAACTGCTTTTCAATTGTTTTGCAAATTTCAGAGTGTGATAATAATCCTCCAAGTTTTTCTCAAAAAAAAAAATCAACTTCCACATACTCAAAGGAAAAAAAATCAAACCAATAATCATTTTTCAGAAAGGAAGAGAAAGACAAAAAAATAATTATCCAGGATATTTTTTCATATCTTTTGAGACTTTGAGAAGAATAAGAAATAAGATTATAGTTAAGTGTATTAAAATCATATCCAAAACAAAGAAAATTACCACTCTGTTACTGAGATAAAGGAACTCATTACATCTTGTACAGTAGGTTATGCATTCCTAAGCTTTCAGTTGCACATATTTATGTGGCTTCACAGAACTAATCTGAGTTATACGATCACATGCATTGAACATGACCAGAGTTCATCATATTTGTGTTTTGGAATATAAGCCTCTCTTCATAAATCTACCTAGTTTTGCAGTTTAATAGATAGCAAAAAACTTGTAACTATGGGCCTTGACAAAATAGTCCTATTTATAGTTTTAAAATTAAAGTAATTTTCCATGTAGATACCTGAATTTAATGACTGAAGCAAAGGAAGTATGCATTCAATACCTTGAAAGACATCATTGCTTGCCAATTTCATCATATCTTCTCTTCAATAATTTGGCTTGCTGATTTGTTCTCTTAAGTATATGACTTTATTTTAAACATACAACTTTCAGATTATGAAATACTGGAAAAACTATTTTCTTTCATTAAATGTCAAATTTCAGAATGGATATAATTGTAATAGTAATAATATATCATAATACAAATAGTATACTGTAATTTGCTGTATATTAAAATAGAGTATATTATCATATCAATGACCAGGAAAAAAAAAGTGTCATAAAAGGACCAAAAGTATGCAATGGAATAGAATAAATATATTGTGTTAATCCATTAGGTGTCTGTCCTGGTTTCAGCTGGGATAGAGTTAATTGTCTTCCTAGTAGCTGGTACAGCGCTGTGTTTTGGGTTTAGTAT
>JAVKLA010000030.1:24473919-24488743 GCA_034782735.1 Sagittarius serpentarius | reverse complement strand
GCTGCCAGGACACACTGCTGACATTTTGAGCCTGCTGTCAACCAGCACCCCCAGATCCCTTGCTGCAGGGCTGCTCTTCAGCCACTCCTCTCCCAATTTATACTTGTGTCCAGTGTTACTCCCTCCCAGGTGCAGAATCCAGCATTTTTTCTTGTTAAATTTCATGCCATTGATGATTGCCCAATGCTCCAGTCTATCTAGATCCCTCTGCAAGCACATCCCAGTTTGGTATTATCAGCAAACGTGCTAGCGATGCATTCAACTCCTGCTTCCAGATCACTGATTAAAATACTGGCCTTAGAATTGAGCCCTGAGGAACACTGGTGACTGGTCACCAGCCAGATGTAGCCCCATTCACTACAACTCTTTGATCCCTGCCCTTCAGCCAGTTCTTCACCCAGTGCACCATGAACCTGCTCATCCCACAGTTGGACAACCTGTACAGAAAGATGCTGTGAGGGACCGTATCAAAAGCCTTACTAAAATTCAAATAAGCGACATCTACCAACCTCCCGTCATACACTAGGTGGGTAACCTCATGTTGACTGTGCCTGATAACTGCATTGTTGTTTTCATGTCTTTCAGTAGCACCCAGTAAGATCTTCTCCATAATTTTTCCAGGCACTGAGGTTAGACTAACAGGTCTGTAGATTTCTGTGTCTTCACTCACACCCTTCTTGTAAACTGGAACAACGTTTGCTAGCTGCCAGACAGTAGGGACCTGCCTAAACTCCCAAGACGTGGTAGATAACTGAGAGGGGTCCTGCTATAACATCTGCTAGCTCCTTCAGTACTCTGGGATGAATCCCGTCAGGCCTCACGGACTTATGAGCATTCAGCTGATACAAATGGTCCCTTACAATTTCAGTCCCTTACAATTTTCCTGCTGTGGACTCTGACAGGTGGTAAAACTATTTGTTTCACCATTGTGAAACTCACAGAACACTGTATATATATTGTACATAGTAACCTATTCAAAGCAATGAGATTAAACAGCAGAGAAGCAAATCACTTACTTGTCTTGGAACTCTCTAGAGAAGATTTTGCCTTCGTTGGGAATTACGTAACATATGAACGTTTCTAGACATGTGAGGCAGCTGGAATGAGAAAGAGACAACTTCCAGGAAACATACAGAGTGAAGAAAGGGAAAAGTCCCAAGAAACACAAGGAATGCCTATAAAGAAAAGACTTGAAGGAAATGGGGAAAAGAGACTTTTCCTAAGAAACATGAAGCACTGTGTAGATTGTTCTATTATTCTAAGGCAAGTTCCTGGATTAATAAAAAAGGAGAAATATTTGGTTTACTACTCTTTTTAACTGTTTCACCAAGCAGACCAGATTGTTCTGTGTTTCAAATTTATCTAAGTTTTAAGGAAATCTAGGTGAAGTATTAAAGGATCTTCTGGTGTTTGGGTGTTTATTTAAGGAAACGGTGTAGAAATACCCATGTCAAATGTTTAGGCCAGTTGCAGTCCTGTCACATTTTTCAGGTCAGTTTGCATTTTATCTTTGACTTTCTTAAAAAGTACCTTCCTTTCCTCTGCCTTCTCTCTGCACTGTTTGCTACTCCCTAATTATACCCTGCTCTGATGATTAGAAACATCTTATACAGATTTGCAGTGCTTAAAAGTCATAGAATCATAGAACAGTTCAGGTTGGGAAAGACCTTTAAGATCATTGAGTCCAACCATAAACCTAACACTGCCAAGTCTACCACTAAACCATGTCCCTAAGTGCCACATGTACATGTCTTTTAAATACCTCCAGGGATGGTGACTCAACCACTTCCCTGGGAAGCTCGTTCCAGTGCTTGACAATCCTTTCAGTGAAGAGATTTTTCCTAATACACAATCTAAACCTTCCCTGGTGCAACATGAGGCCATTTCCTCTTGTCCTATTGGTTGTTACTTGGGAGAAGAGACTGACACCCACCTCCCTACAATCTCCTTTCAGGTAGCTGTAGAGAGGGATAAGGTCTCCCCTCAGCCTCCTTTTCTCCAGGCTAAACAACCCCAGCTCCCTCAGCCACACCTCATAAGACTTGTTCTCTAGACCCTTCACCAGCTTCGTTGCCCTTCTTCTTTGGACAGGCTCCAGCACCTCAATGTCTCTCCTGTAGCGAGGGGCCCAAAACTGAACACAGTATTTGAGATGCAGCCTCATCAGTGCTGAGTACAGGGGGACGATCACTTCCCTAGTCCTTCTGGCCACGAGATTTCTGATACAAGCCAGGATGCTGTTGGCCTTCTTGGCCACCTGGGCACACTGCCGGCTCATATTCAGCCGGCTGTTGGCCAACACCCCCAGGTCCTTTTCTGCTGGGCAGCTCTCCAGCCACTCTTCCCCAAGCCTGTAGCGTTGCATGGGGTGGTTGTGACCCAAGTGCAGGACCCGGCACTTGGCCTTGTTGAACCTCATACAATTGGCCTCGGCCCATGGATCCAGCCTGTCCAGATCCCTCTGTAGAACTTTTCTACCCTCAGGCAGATCAACACTCCCACACAACTTGGCATTGTCTGCAAACTTCCTCTCATCCAGATCATTAATAAAGATATTAAACAGAACTGGATAAAGATATTAAACAGAATCAGAAAGTCATGCGCAGCAGCATACTTCTTCCGTAAATATTTAAGATACTGGAAGTCTTGCTCGGATCAAAGTTGCTTTTTTTAACTGGTAAATTTTTTTTGCTTTTGTTGCTGCTTTATTGTAAACCATTTAAAATAGATGAATTTGTCTATTTAAGGAGGATAATTTAAGAAGCAGTTGCCCCTTGTGCACATAAGGTATGTGTGACTCTGAGGTGGATGTATCTCATAATTTAAATCTCAATAATTTTGCCTTAATCTTATTGTTAACAAATATTTTCTGCCTAAATGTATTGGACATTGCCTACAGAAAAAAAGATAAGTGTTTAGATGTGTCACTATGTTTCAGACGAAGAAGTAGCATGTGATTAAAATCTCTGCTTTTATAAGAAGTGATTAAATGGATTCTATTTCTATTCGTTTATTATCTATTTCAATTATTATGTTTCAATCATTATTATCATCAAGAACATATTCAGACTCAAATTTGTTACCTACACTCCAATAGAATGACAAACTGGGATCATAATCCTTCAGTCAGAACTGTTTGCTGTACTTCATTAGAGCAACATTGTACAAGTGAAAAGTGAGGAAACCTGGCAGGAGTTTTCCTATTCTGTACCCTACAATCCTGTTCAGTGTAATCCTCTAAACTGACACTGTGCTTGCTCACTATTTGTCTGTAATCATATTCTGTTCAAGAAGCAGATGAAAGTTCTTTTTTTACCTTTGACATTGCATGGCATATCCAGGCTTAAAAGCTTTATGCTTCCCTCATCTATTAGATGGTTTTGGAAAATATGTTCTGATTCCTCAGGGCAAGGTTTTTATTTGTCAATGCAGAGACTATTCCTGTGTTCCTAAGGCTGGACATTACAAGAATTGCTTATAAATGACTCTTGAATTATTTAAGCTCAACGCAGTTTAGGAGCACTTCAGTTTTAAGTGCTTTAGAGACAGGTAAAATGCCATGTTATTTTCTGTCTTAAAACCTTGAATACTTTCCTTTTTTACATCTGAATCAAAATGACTGAAAAAGGAAAGAAAGTCTAGAAGTATTAACAATTTACAGAACTTCCAAGACATCAAGGACACACTTCAAGCTTACTTTTCAAAAAATAGTCATCTATCAGATTGACTGTGTAACCCATGCCAGAGGTAGCCCTTCCTCCTGCCTCCAGAGCATCAGAAAATGCTATGTCTAATGACTGGAAACAAGCTCTTTGAACCTACTCTCTATACACACCTACATAGTGCCTATGAGAAACTTTTGGGCAGGCTACCTGAGGTCTTAGATCCACGATGGCTATGGGCTGCTACTTTTCCATGAGGTGCCAGAATGGTTTAGCCGAACAGAGAAATACAGCAAGGGACAAGTCTCTAGAATTTTGTAAGCACTATTGACACCGAAGCTTGTAAGACTACAGACATTTCTGTCACTGACATTACTAACTTAAGCAGTTCTTGCTTTCCTGGTTGCTTATTTATGTCCTTGTGTCTTCCTGTCACTGGTAGTGACAAATCACATTTCAACCTAGCAAAGTGATCCATCTTATGTACTGCTTTTTTTTAAGACATCCTGCGCGTATTAAGGCATAGAGGAATTTCCTTCCTATTCTGGCAGTAGGCAAGTTTTTGTCTGTCCAATATTCTGCAATAACAAATGAAATTGCTGCTTCATTTCTTTTTTCTTAATTAGATCAATAATGGGATGGTAGTGGCCTCTACAATCATCCTGTTTGGCTGAGAGGTACTCAGGAAGGTGGAAGAGAATGTCTTTTTAACACTGCCTTGAGGGACTGGGATGGGGTGTGTGAATGTATGATCTGAAGATATTAATGTGCCTTTAACAACTATATTGAAACTTCCGGGTTTTTTTCCCATGGATGTTTTTCACATGATACCTTCTGTAGCTGATCACATGTCTCAGTTTGCAACGTGCAGACACTCTGTATCAAGGAGGAACAATGGGACTTTCCCCAGGTCTTTCCCCTTTCTAGAAAGGCCTATGTCCAGGTGATCGAGGTGCTGGCATCCGTGATAGCCTGCCTGTATACCTGTGCTCATGGATTTCCTAGTGACCAGCTTCCGGTGTAGCCACCCTCACAGCTTTCAGGTGTAAGTAATTTTGAAATGCTCGCTCTCTTTACAATACCAGATATCGATTGGAATAAAAATCCTGCACTATGTTTTGCCCCATCTCAGAATTACACCTCAGATACGGCATGATTCATTCAACATTATCTTTCTGCACTTCTTTTCTTGGGTACATGGACACACGTGGCAGTATTTCTGAGCCTGGAAGGTTTGGGATGAAGAAATACTTTAGAAATTGCAGTCCATTCATGCAATGCAGAACTTCACACAAACGTCTACGGAAATGTTCAGCATGAATGCACAAGTGGTTGAGATTGGCTGTGAAGCCCTAGGAAACAGTTTTTTACTCATCAAGCCATCAAGCCATAATGAAGTATCACCACATATGCATCTCGTGCTGGTGCAGTGGGGGAGGCAGGGATCATACTAATTCTATGGACCTATTTAGATGCACACAGTATTGTATTCCACAAACTGAAAACCAGGATGGCAACCATATCTAGAAGTAGTCCTACCATAGAGAAATTTCTGGCTGGCTATCATGAAACAGCACAAGCTTATTTTAAGTTTTGGGGTTACCTTAAGCGTAAGGGCATGTAAAACTGACATCAAGAAAGTAGATGGAAAACCAATATTACGCCCTAGTCTTTTCACCATTTATTTTGTGCGGAAGAACGTGCTTTAAAGTTTTGAACATTTTCTGATTTTTTTGGTGTTATACATGATTCTGCATTTTGTTCTTTAAAATATTTATATAGGATATGAATAGATATAATTACATATCACAGAAAGCGTGATCTTCTGGATATTTGGTATCTTTCATGTAGTAACCACTCCACAGAAAATTGCTGTTTCAACATTTA
Source organism: Sagittarius serpentarius (assembly GCA_034782735.1). Taxonomy (NCBI): domain Eukaryota; kingdom Metazoa; phylum Chordata; class Aves; order Accipitriformes; family Sagittariidae; genus Sagittarius; species Sagittarius serpentarius. The sequence goes on along the minus strand of JAVKLA010000030.1, from coordinate 24,483,194 downwards.
TATGGCTATTTCATCAATATCCTTCTTGACATCATAGTGAAGACCTGCTTAAGTGAGTGAGTTAAGAATTCTGTTTTACTTTTTTTTTGGATGGATGCAGTTTAGAGAACAACTCAATAACATAGATTTTAAAATAATAAGAACATAGTCCAAATCATGATCATTCCCTGATGAGAAAAACATGCATGGCTGAAAAAGCTAAGCTTACTGAAACACCAGTGAATTTACAAGGCTCTGCGTAAGGAGACAGGTTTTTTCCAACAGTACTAAAATTTTATACTTTAACTCAGCGTTGCTAGATTTCTTTTTCACATAAGTCTTTCTTCAATCCACGTATAAAGATGCAAGACTGAGACTCCATATTTATACAATAGACTTGCCTGTTTTCAATGAAAGAGACGAATCACTACATAATATTCCAGAGGCACATCTAAGTAGAATTAAAGTGCTACATGCCTTTATAACTTAAAGTTCTTTACACAGAAAAGCGTTCCTCTGCAGGAAAGGATGGCAGTGAGATAAGGGTGTCAGCTGAGGTCGGCAAGACTACTCAGAAGACTAAAGTGTCTTCAATGCCTTGACAAATTGAGTGCACAGCATTTTTTAATTTAAACCAACTATAGCAAAGAAATTTCCCTTAGGTACAACTATGCAGTGATCTCACTTATGCAATCTGTTACATTGTGATAGTCTCTTGGTTGCCAAGCAGCCAAGAATGAATGTAAAAATAAAGGCTTCAGACAAAAAAAAAAGCTAACTTTTTTTTGAAATAAGCTAGAAGAGCTAAAATAAGTACTGAAAGAGGCATACTACCACATACTAGCATACATCTCCAACTTCACCTCCCACTTCATTTAGTACAAAGCAGAGTGAAACTTTAAAGCTATTTATTTTTGTGAAATAATATTTAGATGTTTGAGAAAGGCTTAATTTTTCTCCTTTTCAATGTAATAAACATGTTATACAAGAAAATAAAAATGATGCTTTCTTTTGCCTTGAATATGTTGGCAATCCAACATTAGTCCTTCTCATGTTCTTAGGTCTGGGTTTTTTTTCTTCTGCAATATACTTGGTTGTTCCTACTTTCTTTCTGCTTTTTCAGGTTGTCTTCTTTTTGCTGTTATAGAAAAATATATTCTGGAACAAAAATAATTCTTGTCCTTATTTTGAGACTCAAAAAGAAGTAAAATTCTTTAGATCTTATCTTCAGTGTCTACTCAAGGAGTTAGTTAATTTAGTCCTCCTTTTGTAAAATGCCAATTTCAGTGAGAAATAGCAGAGTTCAAGTATATCTGCACAGCTTCCAATTACAATAATAGGTCGTTTGAGAGTACTAACTATTGCAAGTGCTCTTGTTGAATCTACCTTATTTGGAGCAGAAAAATATGACATAAATGTTATAAAGATATGATTTGGAAAACCAGTGTTAAGTCTCTTGGAAAAAAGAAAAAGGAATCAAGCTTCTGACAGGAAAGGTGTGATCTAACTGCTGTGATATAATAAAAACGAGTAATAAATTAATTTTAAGTGGTAAGATATCACATAGCAGGGTTTTGTCCATTTTGTGTTCATTTGCTGTGATTTTTTTATATATATCACAGAAATGCAGAAGATCTCCAGACAAAAGCATGGTCCTACTAGGTGCTTCACACTCACAGGATAGACTAAATTCTCCCATCAACAGCTTGTTCTCTAAACAGACAAACACAGTTGAGGTGGGCAAGACCTCACTTTCATCTAACCTTACTACACAAGAAGTTCCGACCTTCTTAGCTGTCAGAGTGCACATATGAACATGGGCAGTGCTAAGCCAATTCCGTCAGAGAGTCATGTTTGAACACGCTATCACTAAAAGTTGAATTGGATGATTTTAACAGAAGTGAAATAGGAATGTCTACACTTGAAGGCTGAGAGGGGGGAAGGTAACTTTCAGCCAGAAGGTGCTGAAGAGTAGCTGAGAAGAACAATCTCTTCAACTGACTCAGCTGCACCTGGAAAAAAACCATTACTGCAGCTGTAAGAAAAGAAGAAATCTGATGAACTAACATTTCCTGAGTCCTAGATTAGAGTATTAACCAAAAAGCCAAACAACTTCATTTTGTACACTATATTAAAACATGTTAATATATATCTAGGTTCTGATAACACTGACATATTTCTGAACAATGAATACTTTTAAAGCAATTTGTTCCTCTGGAATTTGTTCTCCAGTTTAGTGCTAAGTAAATTTGATGCTATGGTCGAGGTTCATTCTTTCTGCTGCTTTCTCTTTTGTTCTGTTGTATTTGTTCTGATAGTGCTTCTAGCTAAAAACCACTTTTGCAGTCACAGTTTCAGATGAGAAGCTGTTCTTCCTTATTAACATAGAAACATTTACTTTTAAATTTCTTTTCCATCATCACAAGCTACTAAAGCATCTACTGTAGTTTATGCCAAAATAAAATAAAGTTGCAGAGTCAAACATTTAATTAATGTTTTTTGTGCAATTAGAGATGTGCTGAGCATTTCAAAACAAAAACAAGCCAGAGCCATCTATATCCTGTGCCAAGACCATTCGAAAACAATCTGCCTTTATAAAAACAGGTTGGAAAACACTACTTCCAAGAATAAAAAGCAATTACTTTTAAGAAGCCAGGAGATTTGGGTTTTGATGTTTGCTGCTGAAATCTCTAGTAGTTAATGAGTCACATTGCTTTGCTTCAGTCACCTTGCCTTGACTGACACAACACAACATGACACATACTGTTGAACAAAGTCGGCCAGAAAATTTGAACACATGTATTTTATGGAAAAAGGGGCTTGAAGTGGAAAAGGTTCTTTAAATATCTGTACTGAAAAACAAATAAATTCTGTTCAGGAATTTAAGGACATTCTTGGCAGTGTAAAGTGAACAAATGGATATTCTTCACCCTGGTATTGGAACTGTATGTTTTGGGGGTTTTGTTTTTTTTTTTTCCTAAAAATCATGCAGTTGATATTCCACAGATCCACAGAAGTGTAGAGTCAATAAAAGACTTCTCTGCAGGCAGTAGGAATGTCACCTGCTAAACAGTGTAGATGCATATTGCCAAAAGCTGAAAACATCTTTAACTGCCTGTTATTTCTCTTTTAATTTCACCCAACAGAAGGAAGATTAAAAAGATATAGACTTGGTAATAAGTAGCACACTTATCTACAGCATACTGTAGAGACTTTAAATTTAAAGCATAGCATAATCTCAGACCATTAAGGATCCCTGCAACAGGAAGCCAGGATAAACTTGACCTTCCAGGAGCCAAAGCTGTTTAGCAAAATGAGGATGCCATAGGCTGTGACCACAGGACTGTGGTGAGAAACTCTGCTTTCCTGGCAAGGTAGTTCCCATGTTAAATACGAGAGAACATTTCTTACATGTGATTTTTATGAACTTGTTGAGAAAATCTGTGCATACATAGTGTGTATAGGAGCTTCTAGATGGTTCGGAGATTGATGTGGCATTGATTTTTTCTTGATTTCCCCTCTCCCCGCTCCCATGAAGTAGTTTGAATCATATTCTGATTTTTCTCAAGTGGTCCATTCTCAAACTTCACTCTTGATTTTATTCTGCTTTTGATTTTGTTGATCATATTAGCTGATCATCTTTTTATTTGTGAGTCCATCATGTTATATAAGGCAGATTCTTAAGCACATGCTCAGAATTCAGGTATGAAATAGCTAGATCAGTGTACCAGTCATGAGAACAGAGTAGTTTAGTCACATACTTTGTGCCATAAACGCTAAAGGTTTCACAGATCTGCATGTGTTTTCCTGAGATGCAAGAAAACAAACAAAAGAACAAAAAATGCTATCTCATTCACAAGGAAATACTCTTTTATTATTTAAATTTTTCTTGTCTTTCTGTTAATGAAAAGGAATTCTCAGTATGGCTTTATTACACATTCTGCCCATCAATTAAAAATCTTTTTTTAATTGCTTCAGTGCCTCTTTAAAAGAAAATAGTACCATGAACCATCCGTAAAATACTCCTCTCCTTTTTCATAAATCAAAAGAGAGAAATAGGCTAACAATTACTTGCTATGTGATGCAGCATATAATTCTCTATAAAACAGTGCAGTTATGTTAATTTGGTATGTAAAAGGCCGCATTGTTGCACCAAAGTCCAAAACGCTTTGAGATGTTTTAATGAAGTAATTTTGTATTTTTTCCTTGGAAGTAAAAAAATTTCAGGGAGGGAAAGCTTCAATAATTAAGTAATATTTCACATCAAATTAAGAGATTATTATCACCTAATGAAATATCACCTCTACACAAATATGATTTTTTTTCTAAAATGAAAAAGACATCTTTAAAATAATTTTCTTATTCATCCAGTCTTTTTCCATGTTTGTGTCAGAGGCATCGTGATCTGAGAGAAAATAACTTGTCTCGAGAAAATAACTTGTCTCAAGTAAATGCAGAAAAATAGTCCTTTGCAGTCAAATGCAATAAGGTATTTCTCCTACAAAACCCTGTTTTGTCATATAACATATTCAATATTTCTATAGTTTCTCTTTCAGACCAGTACAGGGGAAGATACAGCTATATGAACACATAATTATTCAATACATTACAGCATGTGAATGTGTGTCTCATAAATTGCAGGTTGCTCAAGAGCTTAGAAAACTTCAGGTGACCAGAGATTTTTAATTCCATTTATATCCTAAACCAGAAAACTTATTCTAAAATAATTCCATTACCAATAGTACTTGCAGGATATGATATTAAGCAATATCAGTATGTGTGAATAGCAAAATCCAATTCAAAAACAGAGTAAAGAAATAAAGGCCATACCTAGAAATAACTAAAAGTATACTGAATGAAAAAAGTTCTATTTTATGCTGAATATTATTGAATAATAATATTAAACAGTGTCTTGGAGCTACAGTTGTTAAAAACTATGTTTTACAAAGATACATACAAGCATAAGAAAAAAGCAGAGAGATCCTTAAAAAAAATGAAGATCTATTTACCACTGTGTTTCTACCTCACAGGGCTGGGTGAGTTTTTTGAAGTGTTAACTTCTAGCAAATTTCATCTGTATAAGAGTGCTGATTTAAGAAAATATCCATGAAATTAAGAGACAACATAAAGGGCATAGGAAATTTTAATCACAGTTAAAGCTGAGAACAAAAATTGTAAATTATGAATGGTACAAAACTGCTTTTGTGCAAACTTGAATATGAGTTTTGTTCCCTTGAAAATTAACAAAATGGACAAAAACCAAACTGAAAATGTGTTGTACTGCTGTTATCACCAGCTGCACAGTTATTGTTTGTCATGGAAGTTAGGACTTCAACAGTGAAGTGGAAATGATTGTATCTTGCTATCCTGGAGATCAAGATTTTTTTTATAGCAAGGGATCAGTCCTCAGCCCAATTTGTGTGAACGTCAGGAGAATGTAAATAGCTTATCTGAGGACAGCTCATCCTGAAATTGTGATTGAAAAGCTGACAGAGGATATCCTGAGTTGCTCCAAGGAACTGAGATTCACAATTGTGTATTTATGTATATACAGGTCTCCAATTTCACCAGATACTCTTCTGCAGAGATTAATTTCCTGAACTCTGTTTAAACACTCTTCTAACGCCTCAGGGACTACCTTAGTCCTTAGGCTGAAGAAATCTTTGGCCTTTTGTATTTGAATAGTATGAAATAAGGATGTTATGGCGATTGTCTTCATTTACTAGTTTTGTTTGAGGATAAAAACTATTTTATCTGAATGTCTGACTCTTCTTGAACTTGAAATTGTTGGCAAAGAACAGAAACAAATCAAACAACCCAAACCATGGCTCAGTGTTTAGTATGAAACTCCTAGGGTTTGTTTCATTTTTATTTATCTCATTTTTATCTCTTTGATAAAGATCTTAATTATTTTTATTTCAAAACAAAAAGTTAAAATTATAAAAAATTACAAAGTATATTGAATTTTTATTGGTGAAAGTAGAATTCACCATGAATGTGCAAATCCTTTTGGCCCATCCCAAACTGCATGATTAAGCAAATATATTATCAATCAAAAAAAGGCATCTTTTCATCTCTAGTGAGGATATGCTTGGAATTTTTGATCCTTCAAATCTAGATGCTTTGGAATCACAGAATCCAGAAAAGATGCTGACATATTCTCCACATTAACTTTCAAGGAAGGACACATCCAACACTCCAGACAGCAACCTTGTATATGATCTGGTGCTTTGTTTCTCTTGACCTCTGCAGTACAGTATTTCCCTCTGTTTCAGACATCTGGAAAAGATATCCACTCTTAGCCCTTGGCTATATGAGAAATATGCTATGAATCTCGGGTATTTGTTAATATGCCTTGTAAACCCTGTTGTGTATTTCAGTAAGAAATGCTTTGTTATTATCCAGGTACCTCACAACCACACTTAAGTTGGATCAAAGAAATATGCAGATTAAAAAAAGAAAAAAAAAGATATTTATAATGTCAATAATGAACAGATATAAGTGAAATGAAGCACACAATCTATTTATTCTAAGGTAAAACTGGGAAGATGTCTTTCCTCCTTATCTGACTGGATTGCTGTCCATTTTGACAAGGTGGATGTTGGGATTTCAGTTTTGGTCTGTGCCTTGCACATCCAGGTGCCCATTAATACACGTTTATTCATACGCTTCTGTGAGACAAAGCATCCTATACAGATTCTCCTAAGAGCCCATTTGGGAGAATACTTCAAAATGAAGTTACATCTAATAAGCACAACTTTCACAGTCGGGCATATTTAATTCTCATTTCTTAAAAACTTTGATAACGATATAAATAAAAAATAGACTATTGTCTTTTGCAGAACAACTGCAGATGTGAATCATCTCTTTCACCTGGATGATCCTTTGTTCCTCATTTCTTGTTACTTTGTTCTCAAACCAAAGGACCTCTCAGGTGTGTACAATTAAACGTTCCTGTTATCTTTTGTAGGAAGACCAGAAATCCATTACGGTGGGGTTTGTAAAGCATCATGGTTCCAGAGAAATAATATTGTCTGTATGCTATGAATCATGTACTTTTACCCAAACCACTAATTTTTAAGGGACAATTCTGCTAAAACCAGTATTTTTCATCTATTGTTATTCCCTTTCTAGAATACTTACTTGATGCTACCTATTCTAAAATTGTCTATAGGAAGGGGAAGAGTCAAATTCTAGATCATTTGATATCAAGGTACTCTATTCCAGACCCACTGTTTTTCCTTCATACAGTATTTGCTAAAAGAGTAGAGAGGAACATGGTCTTTTTCTTTTAGCAGTTACTGCTTTTGAGGCTTTTATCTGCAAGTCTGTAGAGGCACTAGCTGCTGCAAATTGCTCAGAAGGGAAAGCAGGGACTATTTCTACCATGAGAAATGGGACAAGCACATTACTCAACCAAATGTTTAGACATTAGAAAAAATAGAATTGTCCTTCAGAAAAAAAAAAAAAATCAGCACTAAAAGAGGCAACCTGCCACGTAGCATGAAGTCAGATAAAACGTTGGTTATTGCCAGTGATTGACAGGTCTGATTCTGCTCAGACCATGAATAACCTTGAATGCAAGTTATAACAGACTGGTGGCTTGAGTAAATGATAAAGACAAATCATATTGTTTTGCAAAGAATTCTTCAGTGAATTTAAGAGGCAGGGGTTTGGTTAGGTTTTTTTTTTGGGGGGGGGTGGTTGGGTTTCTGTTTTTTTGTTTCGTTTTTTTTTTTCCCTATAAAATAACCTGAATGGCACATCCTGAAGGATTTTGGGACTAGACATGTTTCTGATCATTCTGTCGAGTCCCCACATCTTCTTGTGCTCAGGATATGAATTTAGAAGTTTCAGAATTGCTAGCATTAGCTCAAAGATGTTTGATTTAACTCGAAGGCTTCTCTTTTGCCTATGGTATTCAGAACTGAACATCCCCTCAGAACTTGGTTCAAGGCTGAAGGGAATCCAGTGCTGCTCACCTTTAGCTAAATCCCTCTGCACCTTCCCTAGACCCAGCAGCCAGGCCAAGAATGGCTAATCCCTCCAATACACAGTTCTGCAGCCATTCTCTGATCATGACTTGTCCTCCAGCATCACAGCTAGGGGAAGATTTGCATTATTTCCAGGGGCACTGGACAGGTCTCTCTGCTCCATTTGGTCCTTTTCTATAAAGTCTCACATGCAGTGGCCCTAAAGAAAAAGGAAGGGGGGGGCGGGGGCGCGGAGAGAGAGAGAAAGAAGACTTGTAATTAAATCAGATAACATTGAATTTTGGGGAAAAAAAAAAAGGAATAAAAGAATAAAAAGTGGTAGTTAATTTTTAAATAAATAACCACTGGTAAAAAATGAAATAGCTCCATGATGAAAAAAACCATGTTCGACTGAAAAAATGACATTCACATTTCATTAGCATATTACGTTCTTATTTAAATACAATTTTGAATGAAAGAAAAAAGCTTTTATTGAATCAGTTTAATAAAATTTCATTATCCACTGTCTAAACTCAATGCCCATTATAACCTGAGCATTAGAATTTGATTTTGATTGATTTGATTAGAATTTGTATTAAGAAAATGCCATGTCTTCATAAATAGTTCACATCTGTAAAAACATTAAGAAGCCTCTTAAAATCCTGTTTTTCAGGGCATGTTTCTAACCTGTAATATGAGGAAGACTACTTTCTTGGTAGCACTTCATTTTTAGTAAAGGGGAAGAATGGAAAAATGCCCAGCCACTGTTGTGAAAATATCCTATCACAGCTGAGAAACAGCCAGGGCACCATTCTGTAAACTGTATGTTACAGTTTTGGCATTTCAAAGGGGTTTTTTTTACGTACTACTGAAAATTTTGTATTGAGGAAGGAAATACAACATATGAATAATAATGAAATATGTATATTTGAGGTGTGAATTTAGGATAAAATTATTTATTACAACTACAAAGACCATGATGTAAATTTTAATTCCTTAATTCTGAATTCCTTGGTAGATGATTCATTTTACACATTACAATGATTCTTAAAGTATGCTTGACCTACTTACTTATTCTGATTCTCAAATTCAGTTTGCATATAATAATGTCTACATGCAAATCTGTAATAGCATTTTTAACTTGAAAATTATCTTAAGGTAATGATTCACTATGACAAAAATATTAATTATTTGGACTTACAGTATTCTTATGTTTTCTATATCCTTTGAAATCTAGCATTACATTGCCTGTAGCGATAGGACTAGGGGAAATGGCTTTAAACTAAAAGAGGGCAGATTTAGACTAGATATAAGGAAAAAAAT
>JAVKLA010000030.1:24439602-24459125 GCA_034782735.1 Sagittarius serpentarius | reverse complement strand
TGGTGACTATTCTTGCAACTCTATCCCGACTGCTTGCTTGATTTCTGCCTTCTTTCCTCTTCTTCCATCCTATCCTACCGCTACTATTTTTCACTTTTGATAATAAAAGCTGTTTCTAGTATACGGCATTTGACCTCTTTTGTGTCTTAATCTCGCTCTTGGCATCACATCGAAACCTCCCCGACATTGAATCAGGACATCTTGTCAGGAAAACCTCTTGATAGACTTTGATAGAAACCCCTAATGCTCATAACTTTATAGACATATATCACCATTCGGAAAGGCTGTAAGATGTACCCCATTGTGATTTTCATTAAAGTCCTCTTTTTCTGTCCATTAAGGCGCTGAAATCCAATACCAAAGGCCTGTAAAAAAAGCAGCAGGGCCTGTCAAAGTCACAGGGTTAGCTTCAGAAAAAAAAACTATTTCAGAAAGAATGTGAAAAGGAGAACAAATTCCTAGCTAAATATTGTTCAAAGTATTCTTCACAAAATAAGACAAACTTGAAAAAGCATTGTAAGATCAGGAAAGACAGAGGAATGAGGTAATCTTTTACAGAGCTAAGCTTATTACCATTGTAACCACCATATAGATCAGACATTATAATTTTATAAAGTACAAAACCCAATGGTCCTACCATAAAAAGCATATTTGAGTGCTGAGGAGACTGAACTTTCTAAAGTATATTTACCGTGTTACTAGTTCCAAAATCCGTAGTTTAGGTATGGGGTATTTCTCTCAGCAGAATCAGTCACTCCACAGTCACTAGAGGAACAAGACTGCTCTCAGTTGTCCTATCTCTAAACAGACCCTGAGCCAAATTCCCAAACAGCCACACTTCCCAGGAGGGGGGAACCTCAGGGCCCTTAAAATAATCGAGGAGTTTATTTTGTATATAATATAGATATGAAAACAATACTATCAGGCTTTTTTACCCATTTCCTGTGACTATGGAAGCTGTTTCTGAAGTATCTGTGAGTGTTCTTTAAAATAACTTGGCTAATTAAATACCTAAGCAACAATTCTCTTACTCATCCTTACTATGACTGTTACGGAATGGCAGGAGCATCCTATGGGACAGGAGCCAGGAGCAGAGGGGAGCACACAGCCAGCAGGGCAGGGGCCATGCCATATCCTGCAGAACTGGAGAGAGGCGAGCAGGACAGACCCACAGATGACAGCCAGGACCAACCAAAAGTCCAGATCAAAAGGCAATATAACGGTGATGAGACAGGCTAAAGGTCAATCCAGTGATTGCTGGGTATGTTTATAGTGATAAGGAAGGGCTGAGGTAAAGCCAGGCTGCAGACCAAGGGGCTCCATGACTGGGCATAATCACATCTGTAGCTGAGATGGACATCAGCTGTCCTCCAACATAGCTCAGACGAGAACTAAATGCCCCCAAACTGAGCCTCAGTAGCCCTCCTTGTCCATGGATGAGGGCTGAGGTCCCACTTGAGGCTGGTTAGGGTCATTAAGGCTTACAAGTGCACTTAAGGACCTGACAATTATTTTCTTCCTTTACCACTTCATTTCCAAATTTTACTACCCTTAACCAATTACTTGAATATTCTTGAATATAATTGTGTGTTATGTAGATGCTTGTAAGGATCCAACATATGACTTGATTTCACTTCAATGAGAATACTCCAAAGAACCAGCATGTTTCGGCTTATGAATCTTAAAAAAGTAGTTCACAATATGAGATTCATGTAGCATATGGCTTTCTAAAATGGGAGATAAATCCAAAGAACTTTTATATCACTCAGCGTTTTAACCAATGAGATCTTAAAATGGAAAAATCAACTTTTATGTTATTGGTTGATTTTCTACTGATGTCACCCTCTTTTGTGAATTCCATAGGTCACCCAAAAGGACCATCTGTAAGTGTCCTAACACTGTGTAGGTTTTAAAGCACTTTAAGGGATTTTCAAGTCTTACTTTTCCATGTATGTTTTCTCTTAATGCAATGCAAGTTTCTGTAAAACCAATCAGGGCCTTTTAGCAATATCAGACCTAATTTCCTTTAATTACACTTGTGCAATCGTTACTAAATTTAGCCCACAAATGTAAATAAAAGGGAACTGTAATATCTTATCAATCTTACAATATCAGTCATTACACAGATGGATGTGTAGTCACAAGAAATGGCTAAAACTATGCTCAGGCTGGAGGGATTTTATTTCAGTTCCCCTTGAACTTCACTGCAACAAAACAAAGAGAATTCTTGTCTTGGGAATATAGCTCTGTCATCTTCACCTATTTTGTCATCTATTTCCAGATGATGTAACTTGAAACTAACAGACCTTTATTGCATTTTGTTTATGAATGTGTATCTATAGACATACTCACACAAATACGCACACATGTATACTCTGAATCAATCAATTTTAAAACCAAATTTCTCTTTACAAGGTTTTTTTTCTTGACCATCTCACCTGTCCACCACCAAAGTTCTCTACTATAGGGAAGATCCTTCATGCCTACTTTACTCATGTGGATATTTTTATGCAGTCAATGCAACTACTTTTATGAGCATGGTGCAGATGTTACTTTTATGGTTCTGTAAAGCTCTGATACGCAAAGAATTGTATTATATTTCTGATGTTCAACCATAAATCCCCATAGGTTGCTTAAATTCTGTCTAAAAAAATGATGAAGTAATGGATGGAACTCATAGAAAAGTGTGGTGCTATATCTCTTTTAGTGTAAGTAAAGAATTGAATATTTCTTTTTCCTTCTTAAATGCCTTTATTAGAACATTTGCTTCCACATAGTCTCTGGGATTTATACCCTTTTTCCCCTCAGTGCCTCATATTTTTCAAACATTTTGGTATAAGTGCTTTAATATAAAAGACTTAATAGAAATGTAACCCAATTCAAAACACATGGAATAAGTCACAAGTCATATATTCATAAATGCAAATCTATTGAATTTGTTAGCTAAATTCCACAGAAAATTCATTACTGCAGCATCTGATGGCTTAATTAGATCTAGCAACTGTCAGGATGAGTATTTTCTAGCAACTGTCAGGATGAGTATTTCTTACCTCTAAGAGGACTAAAATGACTCTAATGTTGTGGGCCTGTATTATTCTGTACACAGAATGACTGAGATGGAGAACTAAAATTCCCTTAACTTTCCAGAGTAAGCAGTGATTCAGAGCTTTTCAGTTCCTAGTGCCTTTTGTATTTTAAAGACCAAGAGCATGTTCTACCTACTGTGCATCTTTGCTTTGATGTTTGGGTGCTCCAAAATGTAAGTATCCAGGAACACTCATAACTTATTAGTGTTAGTCATATTACTAGATGGAAAACATGAAAGATTTTTTCAGGTCTTTGCTGCAGTTTGGAACTCATTAACCATAAGTTAAAGAAGGAGAGTAATAGAAATTTGTCTAGACTCTATTTCCTTCATTTGCAGTATGAGACATCAACACACTGATATTCAGAGGTCCTGAGCATGTAATTCTTGACACCTGTTCAGGCACATAACCTTTGAATGGCAGACTTCAGATGTAGAATGCAAAAAGATAAAGTTACTGGAAGCTTTATATGCCTACATGAATTTAGTGAGCACCTAATAGTCATGTAGTCAACAAGCATAGTAGTGTTGCAGCAACAGTTATCTTTCTGATTTCTGAAAAATAAGAACTGAAAAACAAATGGATTAATAAATGAGGTAAACTTTAAGTATGATATAATAAAAATAATTTGCTGGTTTTGAATATATAAACACTTGAGTCTTGATTAGATTTTTGTATAGAGGTACTGTATTAACCAGAATGAGACTGGAAAATAATTTGAGTTTGTTAATGTTAGAAATTAGATATTATTCATATTTCAATATGCATAAGAATCATCACTGTATACTAAAACTCTCAAAAATAGGGGATTACAAGATTAATCATTTGAAGAGTTTATAGAAAAGATTTGAGAGAGCTAATATAAAATTAAGTCTTCGTTTAACTGAAGGAGAGAAAGGAGTTTTGGTGGGTATGTGACTTTGTACAACAAGCCTATCCCAGTAGGACAGTGATCTCCTCAAAAACTTCAGTTTAACATTTATCAGCATAATTGGTTATTTGGTGAAATACAATATATATCAATTACAGGTGAGAGCACCACAATATGAATTAAAATATTTTATGCACAAAGAAAGGAAAATGTCCACTGTCCAGGCTCAATGCATAACGTTTTTGCTATTGCTTCACAGCTATTCCCCTATTGCAGGAAGATCTTTCTTTGTAGCTTTCATAATACTAACTGTATTTGGAGACTGTTTTTTTCTGTCTAGCAAAAAAATACCTGTGAGTACAGTGAGTGAGAGTTTCTTGTAAGGACATGCTCGGGTTTTTATTCTTGCCCATAAACTATAACTTCAGAGCAAGTGGATACTTCCTTTGACAGGTTTATTTAAGTTTTTGCATAACTTCTAAAATAATCAAAGATGCCTTTTGACATCCTTTGGAATGGAAAATTGGATGTATAAACACCTATTAACCTTCACAAACTAGAGAAAGATTGTGGTTATTGCTGCTTATTTTCCTGTTGTTTCACAAAAGGTACTGAAAAGTGATCTTAGCGTAATCATTCTCAGAGGAGCAGGTTCTGAATCTATTGTCCTTCCATTAAACCCAGAAAGGTTTGTCTATGTATTGGGAAAAAAAATGTAATAGATGATCCTAGGAGATGAGCCTGCTACCAACTATTTCAGATGCAAACCCAAACCCCTGCCATTAAAAGGCATCTTGAGGAATATATCAAAAGTAACCGTTTTAGGCAAACATAGATTCTGAGAAATTACTGTACTGATTAGCGGTACTAGAAATATTGGTAAAAAGACAATCACTAAGAGTAAGTGCTAACACCAATCTTGACAATCTATGTTCATTTGCCCTTGTTGATGTATAGTTCTGCCTCACCTAGTTCATTGTTGTGATGCATGGCATCTTCAAGATTCCACTAATATCTTTTTGGATCTTTGAACAAGATGTTTGGTATCATGAATGTTATTTATGATATACCAAAAGGGTAATGTAGAAACTCAGACTTGTAAAACAGAGGGGAGAATTCCATGTGAAGTTTTTAAAAAAAGGAGCTAGAGGATAGAAAAAAGGCCAAGGTGAAAATAAATAAAAGCTTTAATTTTACTGAAAATTGAAGAGCTTCAGTTTTGATGAGGAATATAAACTTTAGCAAAAACTGACAGCAAATCCAGTGATATTAGAATATGAACACAAAATGTTTCCTTTTCATGCGCGTACAAAAGTGGAAAATAAATAAGAGTCTTAGTTTATACAAATTGCTATCAACAAATTTTATAATATGATAAAACTTTAAAAAAGGGTCAAGAAGAAGAAAACAAATGGTCTGTTCTGACATATTTACAGTGGAAAACAAAATAGAGTTGAGTCTAATGGCGTTACCTAATGAGCAAGCAGAGAAAGATAACTGTACTGTAAATTTCCATTGAATGACTGAGAATCACTCACAGGATTTTTTAGCCAGAAACACTTACCAGTTTTCTACAGCTATTTTATTCTTCCATCATATTTCCAGGAGCTGTAAGTATTATAAATATTTATAATATTGCTTTTTGCATAGCTAAAAGGAAAATGGAAACCAGTATGTATGTGTGTGCATATATATATATGATCAATACAGACTACAACTTAGCTGCAGAAATTCTCACTTAAAGTATGTAAAAGAATAAGGGTATCTTCACTATTGGAGTGGAAATAAACTCACATAATCTTATGAATATTGATTCCATCCACAGAATAACTTGTCTTGATCAAATAAGCAAAGTCCAGGAGAGATAAAACTGCTGGAATAAGCTGCTGATTCGTGAGAGAACCTTCCAAAGCTTCCCCTAGGTTTCTGTAAAGTTTCATGTCTTGGGTAGAAAAAATATTTCTAGTTTCTGGTTGCTAATTTCCAGCTTATGCTATTTTTTTATTGGTTCAACATATTACAGAATTTTACAGAAACTGTCATGCATTTGATTATGACTTACTTGGTTAAGCCT
The DNA here is from genome assembly GCA_034782735.1 of Sagittarius serpentarius. Taxonomy (NCBI): domain Eukaryota; kingdom Metazoa; phylum Chordata; class Aves; order Accipitriformes; family Sagittariidae; genus Sagittarius; species Sagittarius serpentarius. The sequence continues at coordinate 24,453,094 of JAVKLA010000030.1, read as the reverse complement.
GTATTTCAGCATCATCACCCTGTCAGTTTTGTTCATTTCTTTTTCTGCATACTTTTAAAGCACTACATGGAAAAGTCTTTACTGTTGGAATAGGTTGATTAATATGAACTAGATCTGCTGACCTTATTCATACTCATTATGGCTTATTTTTTGGAATTAAATGCTATTTAGAAGTGCAGGTGTCAATATGTAGCTTACTTAATGTATGTTTTGAGGACACAGATGTGACTGAAAAATACTTTCTATGCTTGCAATTTTGTGGGAGCGAAAGGTATACAGAATCACTTAGAAGTTAATCCCTAATAATGTCAATGTGTTGCTGTGTTTTGCAAAATAATGTGTGTGTGTAGTCTGTACAAAACTAACATAAAAAAAATAAACTGTTTTATACTGCCCTTCAAAGCTGTCATTTAGAAATTATTCATTGTCAGAAAGATTTTGTTGTCTTGAACTCAGAAAGAAGAGATGATTCCAAACACTTTTGAAAAGTGTTATAATAAATTTTGAATTATTTAGATATCATAACCATCTCAAATTGATCACCTGCCAGTTTTCTTTCATCCTTGATTTTTTCGATTACTAACTGTTACATTGTTCTAAGGATTTTTGTTTTGTTCTGTTTTATAACAAGAAACATGGTTTGCCTGGACTTCATTAAAATTACCTTGTGTGTTATGCACCACATTTGTAACAGGAAGGGAAATCAGGTACGATGATTCTTAAGACTGACATACATTTTTTTTTTAATTCATAATTGTAAGTTTTAACAACAAACAATGACAAAAAAGAATCAATTCTGATGTAAAATCTTCTTTGCCCCTTAGGAAAATTAAAGGCATTATCCAGTATAAGAAGGTTTCAGAACCCTTGGTCACGTACCCTGACATATAGAACAACAGCATGGAGAATACTTCGCAGACATACGAAGACAAGAAATAATAAAGTTAGGAAAAAAATATTGTACATAAAATTTCTTTTTATGTTGCTAGAAAATATATTGCATTCTTCTATAACACCAGCAAGTTAATCTGTTATGTTTAGCGGAATGTACCTGACCTGGTCACTTTCCTCTGAGAGGGCAATGGGCACTGGTGAATTCAGCTCTTTTCCTCCAGAACGTCTGTTGTTCCTGGCCAATCTCTGTCATGAAAGAAGTGTAGAAGGTGCCTGTGTCCTCAGAGGATACTTAGAATTGCTGTGGAAATGTTTTCATGTTTACTTTACCTTTACCCTCAGTTTCTTTCTAGGATCTTACATAGTGCCTGCAATGCAAAATGGATAATATTAAATAGAAACAGTGACTATGTTTCTATTAACAACAACAACAACAAAACCCCCAACCCCTACCCTCCCAAAACTTTCTGTACCTGTTAACATTACTATTACTATTCAATCTAAAGCCATTTGAAACTAATGGAAAGACTGCTATTGTGGACTGAGAATTTAAATAGAAGATAGAAAAGCAAAGGTGAGACCCACTTAAACTGGAGTAGCATACTATAAGGAATAACTATGGAAAGAGAAAAAAGGTCTTCAAAATAAGCATCCATAAAAAACCTAACTTATTATATGTAATCTAAAAAAGGATATAGTTATATTTTTGTTAATCATAGACAACAAAAAGGAATGCAATGTAAAAATAACACTATGAAAAATGATCAAAATGCAGTTGAACTACAGGAATAAAGTGGTGCTGCCATAGGTATTTTCGCTGAATGCTGTTGGATGCATGCCTATTGAGACAAGAAAATGTATTTTATTTAAAAGAAGAGGAAATAGGAAATAGGAAAAAAATAGTACAACTTCTGAGAAGACAGGCTAAATAAGAAATGTTAAACCTGATGAAAATAACGATGATCAGGATTAAAATTTATTCATCTATTCATTGTGACTGTACACTGTTTCCACACAAGTACACACTGTCCAGTATAGAGAGTAGGCAATAGAAACTACACATGCAGCTGGGTAGAGTATATGACTCCTCTGAAGGAAACATAGACCTCATGAATGGGTGCAGCCACCAGGTGAGAGAAGGACCAAGAATATTTGGATAAGGGGAAGAACCATGGGAGTGACAGTACGTAGAAAGACATATCCAGGAGGAAGATATTTGAGGAAGATACTTGTGAGAAAATGAAAGCATCTGTAAAGTTTGACAGAGACAGGAACTTATGGGGTTCTTTTGATAGCAGGCTGAAACGGATCAGTCAGTTTCTGTCATCAATTTGTTTCTTACCAAATTCTAACCTGTGAACAGAAATTAAAGGATAACCTTTTTTGCTCTTTCCCAAACTGCATGGTGGTTATCAAGCACCACATTTCCTATGATACTGATATATTAGTCAAGATAACAGGAGTTATGATCATAATTTAAAAGGGCTGTGCTCTGTCATGAGTGATTTTATTTTCCTACATCTATTATTACCTTCAAACATTCTTACTTACCAAATAATTACTGAAATTCTCCATTAAGTTCACAAGTAAGTGGCTAGCTGACAGAATTTAACTTTTCTTTTTCTTGCTACCTCATTCCAAGTTGAACAGTCACTTTTTTTAAAATTTTTCTCCATAAACCATGCCTCTCTAGCTTTTTTTTACTGCTCTCAGAACTTCATTTAGTTTGTTCATTTTTCTCTTCTCAGCAATTATCATAGACACATGGGTGCTGAGTTTTATCATGGTCATTTGAAAAGACCACTCTCCCATTTCAGTGTGCAGTTTATCTAAAAGTGCAAATCACAGGACAACTGGTCTCATCTCCAGCCTCTCTCTTTTACCCCCATTTGCTATATTGCTTTGCAGATGTCACATGTTGTTGACTACAAGTCATTTTTGCTCCTTTAAGGGTTATGTTTTCATGGAATACTGGCAAGACAGTTAAAAACCAAACAAAATAATAATACTGCTGTTTAACTACATATCTAGTTAAATGATAAATTAATTTGAAGTTTTGAAATAGACTTTGCAAGCCTAAAAAAAAAAACCCAAATAAAATAATAAAGCACGTTCAGCCTGACAAATTCTTTTGGTTTCCTGGTTTACACAAACCAGAAGGAGTAGTATATATTTGGAAACAGAAATTCATACTTGGAGACAAATTCACAACAGCCTCATCAATGCTTAAAGCAGGTTCTTCACTTTCCTTCTTTTGTTCAAGAATATCCTAGGGAACTAGCCTTACCTAACACTGCAGAAGACAATGCCATTCTGAATAAGACTGGATAACAACCATCACTTAGAATAAGACCTTTTGTTTCAGTTGTGCTGGAAAAACCCACAGTAGGGTGGTTGGAATAGATGATCTCTAAAGGTCCCTTCCAACCCAAACCACTTTATGATTCTGTGTTTAGTGGAGAAACCAAAGGCAGGGAAAGGGAGAGCAAGATAACTCAGGGAGGAACAAGCACGGGAAAATAGATGGGTTAGGTGATAAAAGGAACTGGATGTGAGTAAATGTGATGTTAGTTAATTCACTCTTCTGGCTATGTCTTGTGCCTGATCAGTGCGGTCTGTCCTATCCTGGCACTAAATTCCATTTCTAATTCTTTCCCTGAGTGATGGGCTTTCTATTCTGTGTGTACATGTGTGCACGGCAGTCTGGGTGCCAGTAACTGGACTTGGACTGTGGGTCCCATATGTGTGTGGTGCTGGCATCTGGTATGAGCGAAGGTATTCATGTCTGTGTGTTTACCAGCCAGTATCAAGCCAGGCTAGCTGGGGCAAAAGTGAAGTGGTTTGGGAGCCAGCTATGTGTGTGTCTCTGGGAGTGAGATGGCTGAAGGAATGAGCTACTAGAGGGACCAGAAGGTCCAGGCTGTCTGCCAGAAAGACTATGGAGTCTGGGGGGTTGACTGGGAGACCCATTTTATGTATATGCCTCTCTGTGCAGGAAACAACCAGAGAGAAGAGGATTCAAGGGCCAGTCACTGGGTAGACTGTCTAAGGTGAGTTACTGGAGGAATCCACAGTGTCTGTGTCTGTGTGTGTCAGTGTGTAAATGGTGTCTGCACCAGCAGCTGGAGTAGGGCTTGTAGACCCTGAGGACTTGTATGTTCTAGTGGCACCTTCTGGGGAGAGAAAGGATCCAGGGGTCAGCTACTGGATAGACCCCATGTCTAAGTCCAGCTCCAGGAGGGATCCATGTTGTACATACAGATATATTTTCCACTAACAGAACTTCATCCTGATCAGACAGAGAGAGGAACAGGATGAGGCCACTGGTGCAGTTTGTGCTTGTGCTGAGTGCTGTGCTTTCTGTCTGTGGTGATCTGTGTGGCCAGCCGTGTGTACATGTGTGCATGAGAAACCCTCTATCTGAAAATGCCTCCTCCCAAACAATCCATATGCAAATACCACCAGTGAAGATATGTTTCTCAGCAGCCTAGAAGGCTAAGAAGGAGGGTCACTCCAATTCCTTCCTGTTGCAGATATGCCACCATGAAGGAAATTACTTTTTTTGTGAGGTCTGAAAGACATCGCAAGTGGGTACAGACACGTAGCCTACTTGTTAAACACTCACGTGAGAGACCTGCATTTTGAGTCTCATGACCATGCTATGTGTTTTACAGGATCTGGTCATTAGGTAGCACCTGTACACTTCTACTGAAATCCTAACTGAATGAAACACTGTTGGAAAAAAAATACTTGCAAATTTGTGGTGTCACTTTTAAGGACGGACCTGTTTGGAGTATAACTGTATGGTTAAGTTCTTCAGTTTGGCTTGTGAAAATAGTTGATCTTGAAACTTCACCAGGGAGGTACCATAGTCTCAGGGAGATGGTTGCATATCAAATGTTTGCAGCACTTTATCTTTAGAGGAAAAAGTAATGAATCTTTATAATTGCAGTAAATTTCTAATTGGATTCAACTTGTTATACCAAAGTTCTGTTACTGCCAAAAGGTAACAGACCATGTACATAGAATCAAGAATATATTGCTAACACACCTGTGTTACTACTTTAATAATCCAAATTGTCTGAATACAGAAAAGCCTGATTAACAAGGCAGCTTAAACTGTTATACAAAAAAAACAGCCCCCACCCTAGTACCTGCTCCTAATGTTAGGATCACTCTTTCAGTGTCTGTCTGGATCTATTAGTCAACACTGAAACCCCTCTCAAGAAGAATGGGGGCAGGAGAGAGTAGAGACAAGAAGTCACCAGCACCTTGAGGTCTTCACCAGAAGGAGTTGATGCTGGTGGTGGACTCCCTTCCTCCTCAGTCCTGGAAGTCTCCTTGGATTTCTTTTTATGCACTTTCCCATCCCCACCTGCTCCCTTCCCCTTGCTCCCAGGGAAGAGGTGAAAGCTGCCCTGCAGCCCCCCCAGTATCGCCCTCGGTCCATTTGTCCGCCCTGGACTGCCTGGGGCCGTCAGCCCCCTCCCCGGCGGCACGCACAGAGCTGGAGCTCAGACAGGCCGGGCAATGGGCACTGGGCCACGGGGCGCCTGGTAAACCCAGCTCAGCCCCGCTCAGGCCGAGGGGAGCCCAGCCACCCCTGGGACCCCCCACAGCCCGACACCTGCCCCCAGCAGCGGCAAAACCCTATTTACCAGGCTGTGAACTGTACTGGTTTGAAGCTATAGACTGGTTTGAGGCATAAATTGGTTTGTATACCACCTTTCAACTAGCATATATCAAAGTTCATTCTGCATGTGGTATGTATTTGCATTGTTTACCTGTATGTGGCTTTATTATCTTAAAAGATTTTAAGTCTTCTCGCAGTAGTAAACCTATTAATAGGAAAATAAGTTAACCTTCTTTAGGGGAATAAAATGACATGTAAAAGAATGCAAGGGCTTTCCAGTTCCTAGAAATTAGTTTGGTTTGGGTATTGTGTCTTGAACTGCTAATAAATTAGCTGTCCATTGTTTTACCATGATAAATAGTGTAAGTCAGCTCATGTTATGTTAACATAAGCCCGAAACAATACCAGAGAGACAAATGGAGTCATACTGATTTGGTATCAGGATGAGGGCCAAAGTGTACAAACAAGATCAGTTACAAAAGTTTAGCTCTGCTACTAACAGTGAATATAAAATTTAAAGGGTCAGTAATTGTGGTTTTGTATGTGCACAGTATCTGACATAAACTTACCATGTCAAGTTGTAACTTCATCTGTCATTAATTGTACTGTCAGAACTCTCTAACATAAACAAAGATAATGCTTTGAATTTGCAGTTTTATGGAAAAGCTAAAGTCTGATATACGTAAATATAAATACAGACAACAATAATATGGCAAATAAAATTCATAGAAATACTACTGGTTTAATATAAATGCATTGAAAATACGTTACCATGATTTTAAAATTAAGAAATAAAAGAAAAATCTTTGTCTGCAGCAATATACCAAATGTCTCAGAGGCATTTGATCTGGCAGAAGACAAATGGACATGAGGATTTTAGTTTTTACTGATCCAAGACAAAGATTTCTGTCTGCAGACATAGCAGTCCATTGATAATTTCATACCATGCTGTGTTTACACATAAATTCCTAGCTTTGCCTCCTTTGACTGTTTTATGAGAATTCTTCCATGTTCTGTCTCACAAATATACATCAAACAATACACTGAAAAGAGACAGACTATGCAAACTGATTCTGATACTACCTTTTATTACTACGAAGAATAGACGCAAGTCGTGCAAAACCATAGAGACTCTTGAAGCTTCCACCGCCAGACAGATGGCTGCATTGCTGTTACTCACTCATCTCTCCTAAAGAACAAGCGACCTCAGAGGCTCAAAGATGCAATCCCTATTGAGCAAATTGTGAATGTCTTGCGGGTGCTTCAGGTTTCTTTGTAGTCTCCCCAAAATAGCTAGCTTTAAACATAAACGAGGCACATGGCAAATCTTAGTAGTAATTCAAATAGTGAAGTATTAATAGGAAAAATATTTGAGCCATCCTAAATGAATAGAGTACCAGAAGTATTTCTCCCACTGAGCTATATTACATTCTTGTCATGTTAGATGATGAACATAATTCTCTGTCGAGGGTATTATTTGTTGATCTCCATTCAAAACTAAATTAATGTATTTTGAAGAGAGATACAATATGACTTGCTATAAGAATGAGTTCTAAGGGGAAAAAAAAGGCAATTAAAATCATCAGTGACAACATCATACTGTGTACACTTTATAGAGCTGTGTTCTGGACTGCTAAATTGGTCTGGACTACTTTTGTTTTATGGTGAGTTTCTCTGACTCTGAACCCGTTTCTGAAGTAACTGTCAACATCGGCCTCTGCACTCAGGCCCCCTCATTATCCCCAAATAAATGGTAGCAGGCAGATTCACACACACAGCTAACAGGCGTGGAGCAGCTTTAATACAGAGCTCTGACACGGCAACGCCGTCAGAATCCCAATTTAATCAACAGTGCCACCACGTGGCTATATAGCACCAGGCGTTAGAGCTCACCCGTGAAAATGATTGAACGGCTAAAAACACGTCTCTGTTTTGAAACTGATGTCTTACTAACAGAGCAATCGAAGTTACTGTACGTGAGTTGTTAATTTTAACGGAAAAGTAATGCCAGTCTCTCCACAGCAATATGTTGTCTGTTATAAATTTTCTGTAATTACTCACCTATCTTGAAGACTTAGTAGTCCTGAACTTCCAATCAACAATTTATCTTTTTTAAGGTTTCAGTGCATTCCAGAGAAGGGTTCATAAAGCACTCTGAATTTTTAGGAATAATTTTATCCTTTGCCAACGTGTTAGCTCTATGCCACATTTTTTTTCTTTAAAGTATATAGGAGATTATTAAGGATAATGCTGTTCTTGAAACAATGGCCTCTAATCCAGTAATTTTATTAAGAAAGGTCTTTCTTCTAGTCACAGAATATTTGCTGGTACTGCTTTAAATGACTTTTTTTAGCATACTAAAAAGACAATCACAAGTAAATGCTAACTATATAACTATGAAAACAGAATTTCTTTTCAAGTAATAGAAAGATCTGTTATATTTCACACAGAGCACAGTCCACATCATAGGAAAATTCTAAATGTTCTGTCCCTTGTTTTTCCTATCTAAGATGTAAAAGGCAGCAACAGCAAGGAGGTGGCAGTGAAGCAGTAGACAGTGAAGTAACAGTAAGGTGGCTAGAATAAAGGCCATTGACGGTTTTAAATAAAAAAAGATGCCTTTGTAGTCCATCCTGTGCTACTTGATAGAGGATTTGAGGAAGGAGATAAACTAACATCTGTGCCAATGTACTTAGACCACACTGAACCCGGCTGCACGTTGGAGGATGATACCCATGTGACCACCTTTCAGTGGCAAACCATTCTTTCTATTCAATGGTGTCTTTTCCACACACCAGCTGCCTCTAAATAGCGAAGACAAGTTTTGCATTATATAATCCACAGCTGCACCACACCAAAATCTGTCAGGCCAGCCTGGGCCACAGCTGCATGGTAGAAGATGTTGGGATACTCTTCTACTAAGTTTCACAGACTTCAGTCCCTTCTCCTGACATGCAGAAGCAACAGACATCTTCTTGGTTTGCTGTCTCCTGTCCAAGGTGCCTCTAACATGCCACTCCTATTTAGATAAGCCCCACAGTTTGTCAGGGAGCAGCAAGAGCAGGGTCCTCTGCAGGGAAAGGGTAATGATATGGACTGAGAGCAAGCGCATCAGCCTAAAGGTACCGAACAGGGGAAGGGCGGGCTTCCTTTCTTCAGGCTTTTTCTAGCTCTTTCTTTCAAGGACAGCAGCTGTGCTATCTCTAGGTTGGACTGATCCCAGGCAGCCAAACCTCCAGGAGGTGGGATGTGCTCAGGGCGCTGGTACAGTTATCCACACTATGAGAATCATTATAATATTGGTATTGAATGGGATCTATTCAGAACGGTGACACAGCCACCTTGTGCAGTAAAAGTATTCAAGCAAAGGACTTTAAAGTGTTAAAAGGTTCAATAGTTTTATTTGTTTTCTTTCTTACATGTGTGAAACTAGGTAATAAGCCAATCCATATATTATATGATATCAATTGTAGCACTGTAATTTATGAGCTGCATGGTATATCACTGTGTGAATAGTCAGCAAAAAAGGTCCACGTTGCACGACTAGGTGGAAAGCATACTAAGCTAAATCCATTGCTAATATGACACTGCCGATTACAGTTCTGAAAGTGCAATGTTTTGCTAAGTGAGAGATTCATACAGAGCAGTGTTCTGGTGCTTTGGCTTGAAAGAGAGGTGGGGAATGCATAAATACATACAGCAGAACCAAAATAATTGCCCAATTAAAAGAGATGGCAGAACCATGTGAATTACTTCATTGTACTCTATGATAAGCATTCCTAAACCAGAAATATCCTTAAAGCACAATATTGGGCTAAAAAAAATTGTTGCACATAAACAAACAACAAAGAGCATCAAAATAAAATTCCGGAACTGACTTATGTTAAATTCCCAAGAAAAAAGACTTTACAATGAAGTTCATCAACTCCTGAACAGCCTTAACTTGATCCATTAAGATAACGGTGTTACACAATCTATTAAGGTCTTAAACAGGACAGTGTGACATATGAACAGATTTTTCCTAAACTCCAGGCTGTCCTGTTTGTAAACAATGATAGTAACAGCTCTGAGTCTTTCTCTGCAGATTGTGGGTTCGAGAGCCAAAGAAGTGTAGAATACAACTAAAAAAAAAAAAATAAAATTATTTGATCAAATAAATTAAAATTTACCATTAAATAAATTTAAAAGAAAAATATTATCAGAGCTGTTATGCTGGAATTCAAATACCAGTTCTCAAAATACAAAGCAGAATTCTCCTTACATAATTGATTCTTCCTTTACCATAAATCTGGAATGATTCCAAATCAGGGGATTTTTTTTTCTGGCCATGGAGCTAATTATGGGAAATTAATCTATTTTTTTCAGGGTATAATTGGCTTATACTATTAAACATTGATCTTATTTTAAACAAATAAACCACCATGTTCTATAAAAGCAATAGAAAGAAGTCCAGCAAGTAGCAGATATCATGGAAAAGTGGGGAAAAAATATCAGTTATTTGAAAAAAGTGCCAAAATACAGTCTCTATGTACAGTTAAAGAGAAGGGAGAGAGCACTGGCCTGACAGCGGACATGATAGCAGAGACCAGACATGCAACTAGGCTTTAGGCAGAAAAAGAGAAAGACGTTCACTATCTTTGAAAGTTTCTTCGACCCAGTAAATCATTGCATTGCTAACAGTGGAGGAAGTGAAGGCTGGGGGAAAAGAAACAGTGGTGGTGTGGTTTAACCTGACAGGCAGCTAAACACCACACAGCCGTTCACTCACTCCCCCTGCAGTGGGATGGAGGAGAGAACTGGAAAACAAGGTAAAACTTGTGGGTTGAGATAAAGACTATTTAATAGGACAGAAAAGGAAGGGAAAATAATAATAATGATAAAAGGATATACAAAAGAAGTGATGCACAATGCAATTGCTCACCACCCACTGACCAATGCCCAGCCAGACCCTGAGCAGCAGGCTACCTTCCCCGCAGCCAGCTCCCCCAGTTTATATACTGGGCATGACGTCACATGATATGGAATATCCCTTTGGCCAGTTTGGGTCAGCTGTCTTGGCTGTGTCCCCTCCCAACTTCTTGTGCACCCCCAGCCTACTCACTGGCAGGGTGGTACGAGAAGCTGAAAAGCCCTTGACTTAGTCTAAACACGACTTAGCAACAACTGAAAACATCAGGGTGTGATCGACATTCTTCTCATCCTAAATCCAAACCACAGCACTGTACCAGCTACTAGCAAGAAAATTAACTCTATCCCAGCCGAAACCAGGACAAGTGTGTATACTCTTTTGTTTCTATTAATATTAATTAATAATTTTCTTTATTTTAATAAGTCCATTCCTTTAGTTTCTGCTCAGATAAAGATAGATTTATAGATTCAAAATGGTTTGGGGCACGATCTTTAAGGAAAAACTGGCAATTGATCCACATGTGGCAGGCAGATTCAACACCTTAACCTGAAATACGTAGATCTATGACTTTTTAAAAAGTGTGCACAAATAGCACCTACTTACTCCACATGCATTGAATTTGTGACTTCTCAGTCACAAAAAAATATAAAAATGGAAAAGTAAATAATTGAACATCCAGAAAACAAAGAGTGTATTTTCTACAAAACCAGCAGTGCTGAAGGAAGAAATAGGAATAAACAGGTGGTACAGATCAGAGTTTCATCCACTTTCACATTTTAAGCTGTCTCATATTTCAAAAGCAAAGCATCATCAATGTTAGTAAAACAAAAAAAAAAAAGAAATTGTGGCCTCTTAGCTTGAGAGATTGCACTATTACAAGTTCAGCTGTGAACTGGTCAGTTACTTATCAGATGGTTGGTAACATGGCAAAACACCAATCATCCAATTTATTAACCCAGACGGAACAATTATGCAAAAATGCTTGGCAAATGATATGATAAAAGGTCGAGCTAATATATTAAAGGAATCCTTATGGGCTTCACCTCAAGCAGACAATGAGGAATGATCCTTACAGGTGCACATACAAGCAACTGAGGTGACCCATGTATCAATTCAAAGTTTATTTACAAACTAAGCATGAAATTGACCTTAGTTTTATATATCATTAAAAAGTGAATTTTCACTCCTAATAAACAGTCTGCTGCCAGCTATATCATGTAGTACAAAGTTTCATTTTTATCAAAGTTTAAGTATGGATCTAATGTGAAACTATATGAACTGATATAAAGTTGGTGGGTTTTTATCAAAGTTCTAGTATAAAGTGCTCAATGATGTTGAACTATAATGTCTATAGCAAGAGTATGTACCAGAAATTCACATGCTATAAAACTGTCTATTTGCCTCCATGTATACAAACATTTTATTTTTAAATTTGAGATTAGTTCTCAACTAATCTTCAACTTCTAATAAGACAGTATGGATATATCTTTATTTTAAAAAGCCAAAAAAAAAGGAAAACAAAAAACCTTTTCCTTGCCCCTACATCAGAAGTCATAATGTACTCCAGGAATTAAACTGTGAAGACTCAAGGGGATTGATACCATTGAGCAACTAGGAAAACACAGAAGACGAGTAAATCCAATGAAAGAATTAAGAGTTTGTGCCAAAACTGACTATTATAGCAGAGAATACTAATGAAATCAGCTGAAGTGCAAAGTGCCATAGAAAATGCACACAGAGCAGATGGAGCATGTAAGCAAATACATGGCTTCTAAGAATAATTGTAAAGAACATCATAATGGGGTGCTACAATATGGCACTAAGATTACTGAAGGCTGTAGAGGATTATATGAAATACTAGGCATTTTTAGAAAAAAATTCAGCAAAATATCATTACCAGCAAAGTACGGGAGAAATACTACTGTACCCAGAATTTATAGCTGTCACAGGGGAATTCAGAGGTGGAGACCCACAAGAAGAGAACTACACCACCCAGCGACAGAAAATCTGAAAATTATTAAGCGATGTTTGGACAGCAGGGAGGTTGCAGTTTCTATTGCAAGGTTTCTAATCCATGACACCCTCTCACACAGTGTGCAGAACACTAACAGGCCCACACAGTCCAGGGCAAAAGTACACTGGCTTCCAACACTTTGGCGTATGTGGATGTGGGCTGACAGTGCAGCACGTACATGTCACAGTTTCACCATGCACTCAGACTCCTACACGAAACCACTGGATAAGGATGTTCATCCCAAGAGGCTATTGTGGTCACTATTACCTGCTTTCTAACTGAGTTAATTGTCATAAGTGCCCAGTGACGTCATTGGTCACATGAACCCAGAACAACCTCTTTCAGTTGCTCAATATATAAAGCCCATTAATGGTTCTTAGCTGGACTACTATCACTTCCTAGACTTCCTTAACGTCTTCCCCTAACATTACTACAAGGATGAAAACTGTTAACAGTTCACCTGTGCTTCATGAGGTGTGCTCCATTAGCAATCATGAGGCCAGGCATCAGGCTTCACACTCAGAAGTGCTTTAACAGGCAACACTCACAGGAAACCAGCAGAAGCATCTCTGAGCCAAAAGACCTGCAGAGCCTGTTTGGGCTGGGGAAAGGAGGCGGGGACAATCTGCAAAACTCTGGCCAAGCCCAGCCTATTTATTCAGCTTACTTACAGGCTGCGAATGCAGTGACGTGCCCTGCAAACATACTTTCCTGGTGCGAGACCAACGTGAGTGTGGGTGGTCCTTTGGCAGAGCCACTTGCTGTTTCGCTTCTCTCTGCTGCCCACGTTGAGGACATACACAGCAACTGGACCCAACAGGAGGGTGACCATTGCTGCCAAGAGCAGTGGTGCTCTGACATGGCAACGTTATCCTCTGGAAGGCCGCAGGGTCTTCCTATCCTTCTGCATTACCCACCGAGTACACCCAGGTCCTTGAGCGAAGACGATCCCATGAACGGGTTTGCCTTTTCCCATGGGAGGAGCAATCCACACCGCCTTCCCCAGCCACTTCCCTACGTGCACTTCAGGGACCTTATCTCC
>JAVKLA010000030.1:24399347-24410501 GCA_034782735.1 Sagittarius serpentarius | reverse complement strand
CCAGCTGGCATTGGCTCTATTGGACACAGGGGAAGCTTCTGGCAGCTTCTCCTGGAAGCCACCCCTGTAGCCGCCTGCCCCCCCCGCCTTACCAAACCCTTGCCACGCAAACCCAATACAATAGAACAACACTGTAGGGTTTTTTGGTTTGGGGGTTGGGTTTTTTTGTTGGAACTTCATGTCTTGCCTGTGGTGTTGCTTCATGGAATGTCATCTATGAAAAAAAAACAAAATTTTAACAAAATTACATATTAATCTTGCTGTATTTGTATGTCATTGCCAAAGCTTGTATGCTCAAGCTGAAGGACTAATAATACCAGATGTATACTCATCTCCTTGACTTACACTAGTAGAGGACTGTCATAATGTCAGTCTTCTATGAGGAAGATACCTCACTGTCCAGAGTAATTAGTAAAGTAGCTTATACTGAAGATTAAATAAGGCATGGCCAAAAGACAGCGTTGGTACAGGCAATATATCTTTAATATCTTTGACTTGGTTCCAGTTAGGCTTCGTACTTCCTGGACTGGTTGTCAGATCCGATTCACTTGCTCAGAAGGGGACTTTTAACTATCTCATTCTTCTTTTTTTTTTTTATGCTGGAATAACCACAAAAATCCTCTCAATACTGAGACATATAGTCCCTCTCATCTGGTTGTTCTGGTCTTTGTTTTTCTTTTGGTCTCAGCACCACACAACACTCCTTAACCTTGATGGACAGGAGTCTTGGATGAGGCTACTGAACAGTTCTTATATATGAGACAGCTGTCACCATCTTTCCTTCCAGTGCTGTCACCATCTTTCCTTCCTGTAGAATAGGTGTTTTCCTCCCACAAGGCTACTAATACCCTCTTGAAGCAGCTATTTTTTTCCGTGCTGGATATCCCCATTTGGTGAAATCCTCACAATTCTAGGCATTGGAGCCACCATAGCCTGAACAGGTACGCTGTCTTCCTCAAATATTCCACCCCAAAGTACATTTCATAGTGTGTGCCTATTGCCTGTGTATGTTTTGGTTTGGGTTTTTGTTTTGTGGGGGCTTTTGGTTGGTTGGTTTATTATGGGTTGGGGGATCAGGGTTGTTTTTTTAATCCTACTGGCAATACAAACTCCTGTCCTTTCAGGTTGATTCCCCAGATCTCTTCATGAGCTAGGTCGCCACGTTCTGTGGTAGAATAAGAGCTCGCAGGAGTGCTGCATGTGCTTCCATTCTAGTCTACTTACACAAGAAAACCCATTTCACGTTTGCCTTTGGCCTGCTGGCAAACATAACTAGTTGTGACAAATGGTGGCTAGAGGTGGTTTGGGCATATACCTGAAGAAAGCTATGAAGTTCAGCAAGCCTCAAAGTTCAGCCACTGATTTTTCAAGGAAAAATTATCCTTAAAATTCCTTATATAATCACAATATTAACACTTAATCTGAACGTGGTACTTTTTTTGCTAGTAGAGATTAGAGTGGAATTTTTGCCTCGTTTTGTTGGGAGTTTTTTCTCTCAAACTTCATGGGTTTTGTGCTGCTGGAAAAAAAAATCTGTATTACTTTATGTTATGCTATGATGCCCATGTTTTTGCTCATATTGGTGTATGATTTGAAAAATTCCCATAGTTTTCAGCTGCAATGACAGAGTCAATGTTTAAATCCAACAGCTGGTACTGTATGTCAGCACCTGAAGTAAATAACACTCTCAGTGATGTACTTGTCAGTCTCAATAAACATGTTCATTTGAAACTGTCATTGCGAGATGCCATGATTTATTACAGCTTGAGTTTCACTAGAATAGCATAACCAGAGATATACAACAGAATGGCTAGACAGAAACTGTGTTCTCTCCTCTTTAACTTACTTTTTGTTACATTATTTTAATGGTAGCTCAGAAAATTATTTGTTCTAGTAATATTTCATAGCAACCTATAGTTGGTATTCTAATTTCTCATATTTTTTTTTAAATTTATATGGAAGCTTTGGTGACTGAAAGAGGGTAGCACTGAAACTTTAAGAATGTAACAATAGATATTTTTATATTCTCTTTTTAAGATTGAAGTTACTGGGGATGGATATTTGTCAGCTAGATAATTATCTTCTAGCCCACATTTTCCAGGACTCTTGATCATACCGTCAGTTCAGGATGACCTTTTATATTGAGTGTGTTTTTCAGAATAAGACATTGAGGGAATTTCCATTTAAAAAAACTAAGGTCATAGAGAGTACAAAGTAATCAGTCTAAACAAGTCTTGTTTCATTATTCAATGGTTTGTCCCTATCCATCTGTTCTTGAGAGTTACGACTCAGGGAAACTGTAAAAATTCTCCAGTGAACTGAGGATGTAGCAGAGTGGAAAAATGGAAAAGAAAATGGGAATTGCAGAGATGGTGCTAAGAAATGGTTTAGAAATAGAACAGAAAAGAACAGGACAAAATGGTTAACAGAACTAATCAGAGCTGAAGGGGAGCAGTGAATTTTCAAATGAACCTTTTTTAAAGAAAAATCACACAGACAATAAGCCCCTTAACTACTGGCTGAAATATATAGATATATGAAAACCAAATGAGAATCTTTTCCTGAAAAATAAATATACCAGGAGAGAAGTAGAAGAGAGACTGTCATCACTTATGTGTGTGAAGGATATCACAAGTTTAAAAACACAACCTGAAATTGATTTGGACAGAACAATTGGTTTAACAAAAGAACAAAAATTATTTTGATTTTTGCATTTAAATAAGCAGTTTTAGTAGGTAATTTTATGACAGTAGTAGACCGAATGGCCAAGTTCTTATTAAAGTTTTCCAGCAATTAAAATTACTATTCTTCATTATTGCTGTATTTCAAATATTTTAATTCCTTAACTATTTTGGAAATTAATTAGGTTTTGTGCTGCTTCTTTTCTTTTCATTTCAAGTTATACTTCAATTTGTCTTTTGATAATGCCTACAAACTTCTTGGCATACTGTTGTATAAATGAAAAAGTCTCATTATTTTTGTGTGACCTGATGCACTGCTTGCCAGAAAACAGTCATAATAACTCAACAATCTAACTTGCTGAAAACTGTGCTCTTTGGTCAGCAGTGGAAGAGGATCTGAGAAAATTAATAAACTCAGAAACGTACACACAAATGAAAAAAGGAATAGAAGGGAAACTGTTTAGAAAAGAGAGACGCTTTTTTCAAGGTAGGCTTAAGAATTGCAAATAAGTACAAAAAGAAGGTCTTTAATGAAACAATACTGTGTTGGGGTCTGGAGACAAGACTGAGGAAAATGGATAATCCAGTAGAAATGTGATAATCCAGTAGAAATTAAATTTAAAAGGCTGAAGAAAAAGGACAGTATCTGTATGGAATCAAAACGTATTAATCCAAGTCTTGAAGGTAACTGGGGCTTTCTTCATTGCAAGTGAGACATTGTGGCCGAGGTGACTGAGCCTTTTTTGCAAAGCCTGCAGTAACGAAAGCAGAGGGAAAGCAGTCAAGAGAGGATGAGGTGCTTGACTCAGACCCCCACCCAGCACACCGCACAGAGAGACCCCTCCGAGTCTCAGAACTGGACACAGCCGCGGGCAGGTGAAGCGCGCAAGGGAAGGCTGCTGTAGCCATGGCTGCCGATACCTGGAGTGTGCTTGTCACACTGGGCAATGCTAAGAGAAAACTTACAGTCCTCAGACCAATAAAAATCCTGTGCCTGTATTGGTTTGTACTTACTTCAGACTAGAGCAGTCATTTTACACCTCTGAGCTGACCTGGAGACTGACTTGGACTACAAGATCACTATGTGCAGTGGACACATGTCCTCACAGCTGTGAATCAGAGAGAAACATTGTGTCACTAACCTTTTTTTTAAAATCCAAGATATATTCCTCTGTCTGTAAATGTGAAGAATTTGATTTCTTTCAAGGTTTGTTGTGTAAATGTGTAATTTAAAATGGCCTAATTCTTCAAAGCATCAGTGGCTTCCAAAGTGGCTAGTTACCTTTGAAATTTTGGCTCAAGTATTTGAATAGTAAAAGCAATGTTAAAAATCTCCTTCTGTATCTCTACAGAATAAAAATGTCATAATTCAGTTATGTATTTTACTGTGTCATCTTTCTTTCAGATGTCAAATTCCTAAAGTTAAAAGAAAAGATCATTACTGGTAGTGATGGAATTAAAAAATCAAAGCAAAAGTACTTTCTAAGCTAGTGTATTACCAGGTAAGATATAAATGTAGGAAGAACAATGGATAAAGATCTGTAAAAGAAATATCAAAAGCCAACAAGATAGTAATTTTTTTCTTCAAATATTTTGATTAAGCTGGTCATTGAACACTGATTTCTGTTAACTGTTTTGAGTTTGTTGCTGTACATCAAATCGGAAGCAAAATCTAAGATAAAATAATGTTTCTGCTAAATGACAGTAATTTTAGTCTGTTCTTTTTTAGCAGAGTGCAATAAGGGTCAGTTACACAACAGGGTTGCTAGAAGAAAGAAACAATCTGACATTTTATTACAGGTCTAAGTGATGCATCACAAATGTGATGCACATCTACCCCTTGACAATGATGAGCAGGGAAAAAGAAATAGATCATTTTTTCCTACATGAGCCCTAGGAACAAGGAATAAGAGGGTCACACTTCACTGCCCCTGTGAAAATTGCATACAAATCCTCCATAGGCTAAAGTGCACTTCTAAAATGACAAGCCATACACCCTGGAGTTTCAGTACATGGCTTGGTGTGCAGCAGAGCTGAAGATGGAACAAAGCATCTTCTGCTTCTCCTTGTACATCCGTAAGACCTCACCTTCAATATCCAGTACTCATTTCAGCTACAGGCAAGAGCTGCTGCATTCATTTGGGCACCAGCACGGACTTGGGTGAGCCCACAGGTAATATGACAGCAGTGCTTTGCTCCAAGACAAGCCTTGTGTACAAATATTTGCACATGCAGGCATGAAAGGATATGAGCCTCCTTCCTCTCCTTGCGTATTTCATTTCCCAAGCTTGTGCCTTAGCCCTCTCACAATTTTATACACACCTAGCCTTCCACAAATCCCAGTTCCCAGTATACCCTAACACTGATGCCAAGTGCTTTCCTGAAATGGAGACTGATAACCTAAGTGTCATTGAACATAATATCTGGCAGGTCATTCACAGCGTTTCATGATGTCTTACTTGTATTTTACTGATGGGATTATTTTTCTATGCTTCACACTTATTTTTCTATGGTAAACTAATCCACAAAGCTGAGGTTTTGTTTTATTTCTTTCCATAACAGATGTGAGGAGGAGGAGAAAATATATGTTCATAAGAATTTTCAAATACAAAGAACTCTTCCCCTGTCAAAGAATAAATATATAAAAGGAGAAAATGTTCTTTACGAAAAACAGCAATGCACAAAGGAGATCTGCAGCCAAATAAACTAATGGCATACGCTCAAGAATTGGATATAACTCAAATTCATTTTATTTCAATATATGACCAAAGACCTTAGTTATGTGACTTACTCTTTTATTTTTATTTTTGCTCTCCACCAAGTTGCATAAGTTTTTAATGTACACAGCTTAGTGAGATATGACAAAGAATGGTACATCAAGTTATTTTCCTATAATTATATGAAAATTGTAACCTAAAGTATGAGTGGAGAAAGGAGCTGTGATACATGAAAAAATAAATCAAATGTGAAGTGAAATTGTCTCTCCAGTAGTACATTTATGAAGTGTTAAAACAAAACTATTCATGAATAAGCACTAGAAGTTTCCACAGCCCTAAAAAATTTTGTTGCTTTTGTCTTGATTCTAGCCTATTACAGATATATTAAGAATAAAATTAATTGATCAGACACTAGATTCTTCAACCCATCTGGGATGTAAGACCTCCCTTCCTCCATTCAAGATGTTAAGTTTCTGACTAATGTAGCAGATTCCAACGTTGTACTTGGAGATCTCCTACATGTAGTTTAAATGCTAAATTTTTCATATTTTCAGCATTAAAATCTGTTAGTCAAGGACGTAAATTAATCAGGATTAAAACTAATAATGCTTGGAGGAAAAATAAACCAGCAAAAACCAGTACTCCTTGCTCTGATTCTTGGTCCTAAACTCACATCAGAGTGGTAGTATGTCAGAATAAGCAGAAATCCGGAAGAATCTGCTTGGGAAACTGCTAAATATAGCCAGTCTACACTGCTCCTGCAGTTCATTGGCTCTATTTTAAGGAGACAGGAATAGAAAACAGGAGAGAATCATGGCTCTGGTCCTCTGCTTTTCCCAGAAGCGCTGAAGGAAGCTGAAGAATGAGCTCAGAGGAGTCCCCTGTGCTGTCCTCTGTGTGCTACACAAAACCACTCAGTATCCTAGAACAAACTTAAGATGTATGGTTGAAGATTTAAAAAAAAACCCAACACAACAAAACAACACAACTTCAGTGTGTCACTAGCTAAGAGCAGGAAGGATCAAGGAAGAGCCATTCTTTGCTAGGACCCAAATGTCCAAAAGGAAACTTGCATTCCTACGTGATAGCTAGGAAATGTACGCTTTACAGAATGGGCTCCAAGTAAGACAAAGAACCAAAACAAAGCAGCAGAACACAAGAGCAATTGCAGTCATCCTCAATGGAAGGAAAATTCCCTCCTGGCCCTGCGTTACTGGCAAATTCATTTATCTCCAGAAAGTGAGCAAGGCCCACTAAAAAAATAACTGAAAGACTTCAATGGCACTACTGCACAAAAGCGTTTGGTATCTAGCTGCTGTAACATATAATGCTTCACAGAAAGGTAAAAGAATACCCCCTTCCAATAAAACAATATAAAAGGTCAGAGGTGAAATTTTACAGTGCTTTGCCATCTAGAACTTAACCACAAGCGAGGGAAAGGCAAAAGTATAATGAAGGGTGAAACTATTTGGATGTGTTTACTGAATCTCTACATACAGGTCTCATTTAATTAAAGCTTCTGTATTCTTCCTGCTTTTGAAAAGGATGCTTTTGAGTGCAACAGAATTATAGATAAAATTACTTCTATATCAGTTCTAAAAAAGAAAAATTACCCTAGTGAAGCTAGTCTAATTTTTTCAGTGCCAGATTTTTCTCTGTCATATACTGTGTATCACATTTTTTCTCTAACAGCAACTGAATGGCTTTTATGTGAGTTCCTTGCGAAAAATTGTTCTGTGGTTTAATAACTGTTACTGTTGGGCAACTTTGGTATTTGTTGAATCTTCCTTTTAAAGGTTTTGAGGGTTTTTTTTCTTTTTTTTTCCATTATTCCTAGTAATTCCTGTATGCTTCTGTGTAACTTCCTTCCTTCTCAGTATTTTCATCTTAGACTTCTTGCTGAATGTTTCCTGGGACATCATTTAACCAGGTACATGTGCTTTGTTCTCTTGATCTTTCTCCATAAGTCAGCCACTCCAACCTCCTAAATAATGTTTTGTACTGTTCTTTCTTTCATGTGTCTCTATACCTATTAGATAATTAAATCTTCTGAACTACACACAGATGTGTTCACTAGTCATTTACGAGTTCATCCATTTCCCAATGAAGACAAGGAAGTTTCTTGTTTAGTTAATTGGACTTGGCTTAGCTTCATAGAGTTGGTTCTTACCTCTCTTCTCCATCCAACAAAACGCCAGTGATATCAGCTTTATACAGGTTTTATATATATATAACAGACAATTTAATTGGCTGTACACCAACAATTCTTAGTTTCTCTCCCTACTTTTTCTTATTTGAAAAATCTAGTATAATATTATATCCTGTTTAGGAGACTACATGTATTTCTTGTTTTCTGTCATATTTCTCAACTGTTCACTATTTTTTTTTTGTCCCTTGAAACCAATGTACCTGAAAAAATTATTGTCATGCTGCATCTCTTTTTGCATAGTGTCATTTAATGAAGACACAATAAGACCTAGAAGCCTTACATTTGCAGCCATTAAACACTTACCTTCCAACGATCATTTTGTTTTGATCCCCATGTTTAGTCACTCAGCCAAGTTCTTATCATGGGACTCTGTTCACATAATAGTCACATAAAAATGATTAACAATACAGGTGCTTCAATACTTAAATCTAAACAGACAATGCCCAGAGTTTCTTGTTCAATGGATCATTTTATGTGGCCATCATTAAAAAAAATGAAGCTTGCTGTGCAAAATGTATCATCAAGTTTATTAGAAGCAGTAAACAGAGAGGAACTGTCCATTCTGGGCACTAACCTCCTTCTTTTTTTGATGGTAATTTATCCTTTGGAAAGTGATGTTGTACCATCATTGTACAGAGAAGAAACATAAGTACTTAGGCTTAGCGAGAGGTTGTATATCACAGAGATTCCTGGTGTATCTGCAAGGGGAAATGGACTGGCTTTTGTTTGTAACCAAATTTTACCACATTGTGCAGGTTAAATACATTACTAGGGCAATAGCTAAGTTATTTGCCACTCTACTGATTTACTTCACCATTTACTTCACTAGTTATTGCCATGGGACAGCTGTGTATTTAGTCAAGAACTTCTCCCATCATGTTCAAAAGTTTTAAACTTTTTTGTGAGTGTATATTTCAGAGAAATAAATACAAAGTTACTAGAACACTTACAGATAAATGTTAACACCATTTACCATGGGAGGTAACTTCATATTGCAGCAGTTTTCCCATTGTCCCTTATGAGCTGCTGCTGCCTGACCACAAATTATGTAGCACAAATGAATGCAAAAATTATATCCCAAGTTGCTTCAAATTCTGAATAAGATGAAAAACAAAGCACAAATAAGTAATGGAAAAAGTTGCAGCAAATACCTGCCCTGTAAATCCATAAAGGGTCCAGAAATCCTTTTGCCAGTAATATTACTTCCATGTAACTAAGCGGATATATAACCCTCAAACTGTAGAAACCAATATCATGAATTAGGAAACTAGTCAATTTTAAAATTTTTGTTTTTGAAAAAAAAGGAAAAACTACGGAGTTAGAACAACTAAACTGAAAGTTATTGCAATGCAATATATAACTTTAAATGTTGGGGGGGGGTGTTTCTATTTTACTAGTATAAAGCAAGAGAGGATTTTTTATTTTGTTAAAATAATATAACAAAATTTTGATTTCTTGATCTAATTCAACATAACTTTGTCTTTGAAGAATGAATGTCTACTCAAATTTGTTCCAAAGCTGAACCTAGACTTCTCTTGCAGGCTATATTATTTTTCAATTTAAGAGAAAAAAGGCTTCATGTGACACACTTCACATGAAAGAAAGATATTCTTGGGCCAGTTTTAAAGTGCTAGGAAGAGTGGTGTATAATAGTACCACTCTCTGCACATAAACTAGAGTGGTGCCAAGGGGAGCTGCTGTAATAGCGGTAGTAAAAATGGAAAGAAAAGAGAAAGTAGTGAAAAGAAAAGGCAATTTGGGTGTTCAACTGATTTAAAATACCCAAACTGAAATAGCAGCCAGGAGCACTTTCCTGCATTTACACTTAGCAAAGGTACTGACCTTTTGACTTCCGTTATGGATCTTTCCTATGATATACTTCTCTTTGAAAGATTAATGGAGAAAGTCTATGCACTGTTCTCTCTTTAAATCCCTTTTTAATCTCTCATCAGATATAGCAATTTTAATATACAAAAATAGCAGACATTGCTTCTGCAGTTTAGAAACCTTCTGCACAAAAGTAGGCAGCAATAAGGATCAGCGCTTTGTGTCTATCAAGATTCACAGCAGACACATCCTTGCTACACATCCTCTTCTAGAGGGTCTTGTGTATGGTTGTTTTATTCCTTTAGTGTTTCTATGGAAATACCCATTTTCTCAGCACCAGTCAGGCTAATATAAATTGGATTCTGCAAAATGTGTTCAGTAACATATCGAATGACTTGGTTTTGGCTTGTTTTAAATATAGACTTGAAATTCAGCCTCAGCTACACAAAATACTGCTAAACAAACATGCCCGACTGCTTGAAGCTGAATACGGAAGTAGTATGAAATTCATATCTTCTTTTGGGTAAACTTGAAGACAGAAAAAAGTTATCATTCTTCTTATTATTTTCTGTTTGTGGCTTTTGGCCAGAGATCAAAACTTAAATGTTTCAGTCTCATTTGTAAAATCAGAAATAATAAAACCCCTCGGATATAATGTTTTGGATGCAACAGGTTATTCTACCTATATATTGTTTTACACTGTTCATGTGCTGACTGGGATGGCATGGCAAGGTTTTGGTAGTGGGGGGGTGAGGCACTGGACAGGTTTAATGCCTCAAACACCTGTTGTGACTGAGAGGGAACGGGGCCTGGCTTTTGCAGTAGAGGGGAGGAACGGACCTTGCTTGCAAGGCACTGCAACGAGGCAAGTTCTGCCTAGTGACACCATGTGACACAGGACGCCGGAGGAGTGTCGGAGGATGCACAGTCCCGCACCCTAATGAACTGAGCAGGACAATTCACTGTATATGGCCAGGGATCACCCAGAGTTTATTCGGGGAAGGGTCTTACAACCGTCCCCCACAATGGTTCCTTGCACAGAAGATCAAGAGTTACGTAAGTCCTTAGGGCGGTGTGCAGAAAACTTAGAGGGGCATGACTGATGTGAAAAAAAGTGGGAACTGGGCTATAAAACACACAGACATCAGAAGACCACATGCGCCGTCTGGGGCTGGACCTCTAGACTGGCTGGACCAACGCTGAACCCAAGACTGGTGAACTCTTTCTCTTTCCTCTTTTCTTTCCTCTCTCTCTTTTTCTCTTTTTCCATAACCCCCACAACCCATCCCTTTAGATACAAACCATTGACCAAGTTTGGGACTAGGAGTGGATCCAGCCACCCCTAGGCTCCTCTCTGAGAAGGAGTCTAGAAAGCAAGGGGGACCACTCCAAACCTCGTGACTCAACGGGGGGGCTTTCCTTATTGTCTCACCTATGGTTACCATGGTTTACTGACAGACTTTCATAATAATTCTTGTCGTGAGAGACCACACCCCGTACTGTTAACACCTTCCAAGTTCAGGTTGTTCCTGCTGTAAATAAAATGTTTAACTGATCATTTGCTGTCCTTTCACCTTAATTTAGCCCAAGGGAATTCTGAATTCACCACCAGCCCTCCCTGGTTTGTCCAGCACAGGTTGTGACAGGGGCCTACAGGGGTGGCTTCCAGGAGAAGCTGCCAGAAGCTTCCCCTATGTCCAATAGAGCCAATGCCAGCTGT
>JAVKLA010000030.1:24371730-24387724 GCA_034782735.1 Sagittarius serpentarius | reverse complement strand
GCGGCCTGTCCCTGCCCCAGGAGCAAGGTCTAGGCCCTTCCTGCAGCCTGAGGTCTGCGCTGCAGCCGGTCTCTTCCGCAGCTCTGTCTGGGTGGAGGCATTGGCCACTGCTGGGGTAGACGGTGCAGACCCCGCAGCCAGAGCTGCAGCTTTTTCTCTCAGACGAGCGCCCACCGTTGTGCCTCGAGGGTCAGGTAGGATGAGTGCCCTTGGCCTGTGCAGATGCTCACAGAATGGTGCCTGGTTCCTGCGTTACGTGGAGTCTCTCCACTCAGCCAATGGAACACCCCTCCTTCAAAGAGGTCCCCTCCCTGTGTGAACTGCTGTGCCACGCCCAGTTTGCCCACTTGCTTTGCCCACCTTGGTTGCAGCGCTCTCATGGGCTGCCTTTGGTGGGAGTGGGAGGCAGCTGCCATTACTCCTGGCCCTGCCCACACCTTGTCAGCTGCTCATGAGAGCTGCTGGCTCCTGGTGGGGGTCTCTGCTCTCCTGGGGTTTCCCTGGCTCAGGAAAACCCCCTTGCGTGCTATCATCCCCTGCTTTACTGCGGAGCATGCCTGCACCACAGCTGATCACCTTGGCGAGTGATCCTCTCCCCTCTCCTTCCCACTGGTAATGGTGAACTTTTGTAAAGAGTCACAGGGCTTCTGAGAGGCTGGGCTAAGAGTTCATGAGTGCCATCCTCACTACCACCCTCTTTCTTCTAGCCCATGTAATTTAATAATTACCTTAATCGGATCCTGTTTGAGTGATTTAACCTCATGGCACAAAACTTCAACGAAATGTATCAGGAGGCCATCCGTACCCCAGTACAAATGGTTGTAGAGAGCTGTCTCCTCAGTAGCTCTCAGGAACCGCAGCACTGGCTCAGAGAAAGGGCCCATGGTAGCGCAGCAGCCTGCCTCCTGCAGCAGCTGCATGCAGGTAGGTAAGAAAGAGAAAATAGATTAAGTGATACTTTTAAAGTATACTTCCCCCCACA
Source organism: Sagittarius serpentarius (assembly GCA_034782735.1). NCBI lineage: Eukaryota > Metazoa > Chordata > Aves > Accipitriformes > Sagittariidae > Sagittarius > Sagittarius serpentarius. The sequence continues at coordinate 24,386,742 of JAVKLA010000030.1, read as the reverse complement.
AGTTCTGCTTGCCTCCAGCTGCTTTCAGCTTTGGAGGTTTCCAGAACCTGCTGTGCTTGTTCTACTTAAAAACTCTCAATGACTTACCGTTGAATGCTTGTCCAGTCTTCCATCAAATCCATGTGAACTGTCAGTATCTACACTACCCCAGCAGGGGTTTACACAGGTCTTGCTGTGTGAAAAGCTGTCTTATCTTACTAAGTGTTTTCAGCCTTGTTCCTTCTACTTTCATCCTTTCACTAGTAGGCTCCTAGTGCTTGTGTTGGAAGATGTGACAAATGATTTGGACTTCTCTCTCTTTGTAGGTCTCATATACCATACCAAGCTATCTGTTTTCTGGTTAGTCATTCTTAAACAATCTTTCTTTTTTCCAATTTTTTTAATCCATTCCAAGAAACGAAAGTCAGTGCTTCAAAGAAGAGCGAACCATGGACTTATGTGGTGGTGTAATGTTGCTTCCAGAGGCGTTTTTCTTGTTTCTTAGTAGCTTCTAACAATAGCTTTATTTTTGTCAGCTAAGGAGTTTTGAGATCATGTTTTCATAAAACTATCACAGCCTCTAGATGTCACTCATGTTTGGTAATGGTTCACAAAGAGCATGATATTCCATATGTAAACTTAAGTTTTGTCCTTCATGAATTATGTAGATTAAGAAGTATTACTTATACACCTTTCACTTATGAGTCTATAACAAATTTTTTTAGTTGTTTTACGGTCACTTAGGATCAGAACTTCCTTTTGTAATTTATTAGTTTGCGTTGTCTTCTTTGCTGTCAGTAACTTGATATGATTAGAAAACTTTCCTTCTTACTAACACTTCTACACATTTTTTATTTTGATAACTGAGTATATACTACTACCAGTTCCCCAGTCTGTCTTTTTTTAACCAATTATTTATCTATATCACAACCTCTTTCTCATCCTGTGACTGCTTGGTTTCTTTAAAGCTTTTAATAAAGCGTTTTGTTGAAAGCCTTCTTGAAAGGTAAGACTACTAGGGTTTTTTAACCTTGCAAAGATCTTCAAGAGGCTTGTAAGCAGGGTTTTTTCAACATTCCAACATGTATTGACTTTTTTCAAGGCTGTCAGACCTTGGGATCCATCATTTGGTACGTTTTTCTTTTTTATAGACATCTGGTTTATGGGCCTCCAGTTAACTGGACAGTACCTGGTGCCTGCCTTCCTATTACCTTTTTCTTTGGTGCAACTTTTGTCACTTAACATCTTACTTAACACCACTTTCATGTTAAAGACCACAATTAATTCTATTTCAGTACCATTTGGTCCTAGAAGTTTCTTGTTATTAGTTTTGTTAACTTAATCCACTAACCTAACTCATAGTCACTTCAACTTCAGGCAAACCTGTTGAGCCTCCCACAAGGAGTTCTAGCATGGATCTCCATTTGGATTTTTGTCCTCAGTGAACACTAATTTAAAAAATATCACTGCCTTTCTTCAGTAGTCTTGCCTCTTTGAAGGCTTGTTTTATACACTGGTCATCAGCTGGCTTTATGTATAGTCTGACAAATTTTTGCTTTGGGTGGATTTAAAGACTATTCATCCAGAACTTTTTTCATTTAACCTCTCAGAGTTTGATTCTATTTTCTTCATCTAGATGCAACTTTCTCTTTCTGGAATATTCTGCTGCTTTTTAATACCTTCCCTTAGTATTCTAGTTAATCATAACAACTTCTTATGCTTCAGTAATGTGCACTGATGCTTTGCTAACTGTGTGGTGCTCTTCAGTGCTCTCCTTGCTGCCTAAAAGGGTTCAACTGTAGTTATCCCTCTTATTCTCTTTTTAACAAGTTTTCTAACTTTTTCATAATTCCGTCTTTCAGGTTAAGTGCAGTCACAGGAGTTTTAGATTGACTCTATAGGAATATCAAATTTTAATACACCATATTTGGCATTACAGAATAACTTGTCAAGTGAATGATTTTTGGACCAGATCCTGCACACTATTTGGGATGAAGTAGAGAGTTTCATTTTCTCTTAGGCTGTGTAACTTCTATCCTTGAAACAATCAAGGATATTGTATAAAAACACCTTTTTTGGACAAAACCTACATTGGAATGTGAAAGCTGTCTGAAAAATGATAACCCAGATATGCCAATAATAGCTCAAAGCTGCACTGGGGAGGTTTAAACTGGACTTTAGGAAGCATTTCTTCGCCAAGAGGGTGGTCAAACACTGAAACAAGCTTCCTCGAGAGGCAGTTGATGCCCCAAGCCTGTCAGTGTTTAAAATGCATTTGGGCAATGCCTTTAACATGCTTTAAGTTTTGGTCAGCCCTGAAGTGGTCAGGCAGTTGGGCTAGATGATCGTTGCAGGTCCCTTCCAATTGAACTATTCTATTCCTATTCTAATATGCATCAGCTCTGCTTGTCTCTTTTTCTTTTTTTTTTCTTTAATGGTGGAAAGAAAGGGTTTTGAAGTTGAATCCAAACCCTTTTCCTCCTTTCTCTGAGCAATGATACGTTCTAGAGATGAAAAGCAATGTGCAACTTGTGGTGTAGTGAGGTTAGACTGCACTATGGAGACTAAGGCATAAAATTAACTTTCCAAGTGTGATATTAATATTACAATGGTCAGGTTGGTTACAGATGTAAGAAATGTTTAAATATCTGTAATTTATTTGTAAAAAATATTTGTATGCATGTATTAAGTCTAATTAGATGCCAGTATTTAAAACAAGGGTAACTGGCACTAGCAGTATGGCAGTAAATAGATGTTAGTACTAGGTAAAAATAGTCTGCAACACTTAATTTTACATCAGCATAATTCTGTAGATTATGTTCACATATGTACTGCCTCTTTATTCAGTATATATGAAAAAGGGTATGACTTGTTGATGTTCTCACTTCTGAAGTCAGTTAATTAAAAATAAGATCAACACTTTGAATTCATGTCTAAAGAGTATTTTTGTATATAGCAATTTGAGGTATCAACAATTATAGTTGTAATAATAAATGACAGTATTTTGTTATTTGTTGTCAATTTAGGTAGTATATATCAAGTATTAATGTTTCAAACCATTAATTATCAAATTTACTGGTGCTTTATCTGAAAAAGTTTTAATGTTTGTAAGGTAATCCATGGAATCTTCCTATTAAAACTATTACCTTTTTGCGTATTTTGCAGAAGTCAACAAATATATTCAAGTAAGCAGTAAATTGTCATAGGAGTGCTCTAAAATATTCTCATTTCTATAGTGTTGATGTGCAGCTATCCATAACACTACAAATTGCTGTTTTCCCATAATGATGGAAACAAAGCTGTTGAAAAGTTTGCCCTCATGAAAGGTTTTGTTTGCCCTGAGACTCTTATAACATTTGTCACTAGCTGATAGTTCTACTGTTAACAAAATACAGGGTTTAAAAACCAATTTTTGCATGAGTATCTCCTGCAATGAACTTTGAGTGTAACTGCTCCCTAATTTTTTAAGGGGTTTGAAAAAGCAGTACTAATTCTGCAGTAAGAATGACTTTACAGAGTGTGAGGTATGTAGTGAGATCCTGATGCATACTGGCCACTTTATTCGAGCTAGTTCTTGTCTGATCTCATGGACCAAATGCTCTGCAGCCCCTTGAGCTCATTACATGCTCTCCTGGAACATGCATCTGATTTCCTGTCATTGAGTCAGCAAGTTCATGACCTCTCAGACTCTACCACAATGAGAATCAGAGTGTAATAAGTAGGGAGAAGAAAAACAAATTTGCTTCAGTGGTGTTACAGATGCACATTTGGACTACTTGGCCAAATCATCAGGAACTTTTCAGAAGGAAATTTTGTCATAATACAATCACAGTTCAGATGCTGTATATTCCTATACCTCAGGACTTTCGTGCTTGTAGTCATGCCTGTCCCTAATGGGTATGCCTGCTTTCACTTAAGTCAGCGATAAATCTTCCACACTTTCTCTTGTCCTTTTCTGGAGGGAGGCAACCCCCAAAAAACACCAAAAACCAAAACCCAAGCACCAAAACTAATCATGAAGAGGGCACTGAAGTTCCAGTTAACCTGTACATATTAACAGAAATATAAAATATCCACTTAATGAAAAAATCTTTCTATTGTCTTATTGTGGTTTTTTTTCATGGCTAATGATGCTGTTGGTGATTCTGGGCTGGATCTTTTGTTGTTGTAAATCAACATGATTCAACACCTTTTATGCAGTAACGTGAAACTTGGTCTATGATTTCGTTAGTGAGATGTGATTTTTTTTTCACCAACCAAAGAGTTTTCCATGGGTTTCAATGCTCAAAATATTCCATATCTATTAAACAACTAGTATTAAAGTAAAGTTTAAAAAAATCCTTTCTCCAGAAAAGGAAAATAAAATCAGTTATAAAATATGTAAAGAAAGTCAAAGGTTCCAAAATCTAGAATAGACTTTCTGGTTTAGAGCCATAGGAAAGGAAGAGGCAAAGAAAAGAATGGTATTTCAGCAAAGTCTGGTATCACTGGTTGTAGAAATGAGAGAGATGTGAAATTATTTGGGGGTAGGGAGTGTCTGTTGTCACTTAGTTCAGACATTATCTTCTTTGGAAGTGAAGTAAATTGTGCTCCCCAGAAGTGGTAGTAGTGGGGGTGAAGTTCTGAATGTTATTTTGGTCTAAATAATTAACCTTAACAAATACAGTTAAATCTAATTTAGATATGAGTAAGTTTTATATTTCAAATATTTCTATAACAGAAAGCAAATCATTCCGTGAGATGTGTGTATTTGAAATGTATAATGTGTATATTAAAACACCAAATAGATGCACTTGACTCACAGAGGAAACCATGGAAACTTTTACAAGTAATCTTCCTGGAAATGTAGGACCTTAAGTATCAAGTATTTTAAAACAAAATATAGTGACAAATATTTCAATATATTGTCTGTCTGGATATTGACCTTCACCTTTATATATTACTCATCAGCTCTTTGACCCATTCAATTTTAATGTAATTTTCCATGTCATAGACAATGTGAGCTAAGAGATGGCTGGTATTACCTTTAAAGACTATTTAAAAATACTTTCATGTCAGTGGATCAATATTTCCATTTGTCTGATTTATAAAGGGTGGAAGGTAACCCATAAATACAGAGTGTTTAAAAAATCCTGTTTGAAAGAGGATGAGAATATTAAAGCTCTAATAAAGGGGAACAGGTTTCCACGCAACTTTTGTCATTATCTGCAAGAAACTCTCTCTCAATAGAGATGACTGCCTGAATTAATGAAATGTCATTCAAAGTTTTCACATCTCCTTGTATATCTTTAAAACCTAAAAGGCTGTGTTTAAAAGAAAAAAATCCAAACCTGAGGTAGCTGATTTGTAGGGGCTTGTAGTCTTATTAACAAATTGGCACTTGATCCTGGGTATGCTGAAGGAATGTTGTGAAGTTTTATCTCATGTAGAATTTGTCTTTTGTTTTCTTTTAATATAACACCACACGGAGTGTAAAGTAAGAGGAAACTTCATTTGGTGGAAGGAACTGCATAGCTCTTGGCAGCTAATAAAGGTTTATACAAATATTGATACATATAGATTTAGTTTGCTGCATGGTGGCTTTGTGCATTTCAAGATTTGGAAGTGTGCTAACCCTCCGACTGTTGTTTAAAAATATAGCTATCTATGTATTGGGTGTGTCTGGGATGGAGTTAACTCTCTGCGTAGCAGCCCTCATAGTGCTGTGCTCTATATTCATAGCTAGAACAATGTAGATAACACACCAATACTTTTATTGGCTTTTGCTGAGCACTGCTTGCACAGACAGCATCAAGGCTGTCTCCAACCACCTACCCACCTCCTTCCTGCCCCAAAGGCCAGTAGGCTGGGGGTGGGCAAGGCCAAGAGGTTGGGAGGGGACATAGGCAGGACAGCTGACCCCAAGTGACTGAAGGAATATCCCATTATGGTATTCCTTACCATATGACATGTTCTGCAATAAAAGCTAAGAGAAAGGAGAGGGGGAGGCATCCTTTATTAAGGCATGGTCTCCTGAAGCAACCACTATGCATACTGAGACCCTACTTCTGAGGCAGTGGCTGGACATTACCTACTGATGGGAAATAGAGAATAAATTTTGTTTTCCTTTGCTTCTGCATGCAGCCTTTACTTTTCTGATTTTTTTAAACTGACTTTATCTCAACCCATGAGTTTTTCATGTTCCTTTCTCCCCAGTCCTGCTGAGGAGGGAGAGTAAAAGAGCAGGTGGGTGGGCACCAGGCTGCCAGCCAAGGTAAATCCACCACAAGCTAAAAAAGTTCTGAAACTGTTGTCCTGAAAAAAAAGCATAGATCTTCTGGTTTGTGTGCAAGTGATAGTACTTTTAGGTTTTACAGATGATAGCGCTAATGGCTTAACTGATACTTAGCTCCTCCCCCTATCCCTGGTAGCTTTCTTTCTCTGTTTGGGTATGAGGATCATGTTTGGCAAGCTTTTCTATGAAGTCCGGGAGGTAGTCTCTTGGTGTCTTAGTGTTCCTCATGTATCTACAAAGTAAATATACTTAGCTTTAAATATAATGTTATATATAATTAAATGATTTATTAACTTTATTCAGACTACAACTAAGGTTACCATTGCGTGGAATTGCATAGCAGATAAGAGTACTTTTTGGTTGAAAGTAAAAACACTCAACTCTAGCTGGTTTTATTTTTCTACAGAGTCACTAAAATCTGTGCACATGTATGATTTTTAAACCTACTTAATTATTTTATGAAATAAGACTGTTACTAGAGAAATTAAGACAATTTGAAATAGTGTATTTATACATACTATGAGTACATTAGCAATAAAAAGAATCTTTGCTCTGCATAATTTATCAGGTGATATCATATGAAGCTTAACTTTTATGACTTGAAAACATCTAAGCGCCTACTGTATCTTGCTGAGATGATAGTGCTGCTTGGTTGTCAGTGAAAACTAAGACCTAATGTGTCTTTTGGGACAGCTGCAATGTAAATCACAGAACTTAAAGCTGGTTTTCATCAGCTGGGGAATACTTCCACTGATAAAGAAAATGGAATGCTTTGTATTAAATCTAGATTTTAAATTTAAAAATCCTTAAAAACTTGGAAAAAAGATCTGTATTGGATCTGCTGAGCAGATCCATAGCAGCTGATGACAGTGAAGAGTTCCTCAAGCCTCTCCTGCTGTTTTGCTGTATGGATCTTGATGTGGTGAGTGAGGAGGAAGTAAGCTTACCTCTGTTCTTCAGCCTCCTCTTGTTCCTACTGCACTACCTTTGTCTCGGGAGAGCCAAAGAGGTGAAATTAACTTGCTAGGTAGCTGCTCTGAGTAGAGTAGAACTGCTTCCAATCTACCAATGTATTTGTGCAAGTCTTTGAGCTGCGATTAGATGGTGATTACTTTTGACCCATATCTATCTGACCTATGCCTGACCAGCTGCTCTCACTTCACCTCAAAAGGACAAAGGGAAAAAATAAGATGGAAAGGCTCATGGGTTGAGATAAAGGCAGAAAGATCACTTACCAATTACCATCACTGGCAAAACTGACTCAACTTAGAGAAAATTACTTTAATTAAAAATAGGTTTGGATAGTGAGAAACAAAGGAAAAATAGAACGACAACTTTCCCCCTTTCCCAGGATCAACTTCACTCCTTCATTGCCTACTCCACTACTTTCACCTCCCCCCTCTAACCACCCCCCATGACACAGGGATGTAGAATGGAGAGTTGTGTTCAGTCCATAACAGTTGGTTTCTGACCCTCCTTTCTGATGGATGCCACCCTGCAGCCTCCACTGCCAACACCTTGACACCTACCCCAGTAGGTACAGCCACATAAACAGTGAGGGTGTCTTGGCAGCCAGCACACTGCACAGTTTCCCAGGCTGTGTGAGCTATCAGTGTTTGTTTCCTGACCTCACGCTCGCATGTCTGAGAGAAAGTAACTATGGACTTGAGGTTTCTCTTGTGGGTTTTCTTGTCAAATTACTTCTTGTAAGATCACTATTGTATAGTTTTCCCCACAAGATGTCTACATCCAATCAGCTTAAGTGAAATATATGTTTGAATAGTTACAGGTATACGGCAGCTAAATTGCTACAGGCTCAATTTTGAAATGGCAACCAATTTTCAGTTTGATGGAGCAACCAATATTTTTATTTTGATGTAGCAATTTGGATGTAGCAATAACAACTGAAAAGGAGACAGATTTTTCAGAAAACTTTAAAGACTCCAATCATGCGTTTATTTAGCTGTAACAATCAGATTGGTCACTCAGCCCTCCAGAGATGGGCATATAATCAGAGCTGGACCATGAGCCTTTGAGTAATCATCAGCCTCAAAAAACCCTACCCTTGTCAATGACTTTTAGTCATTTGACACTGTTCTATCTATTGTATGTATTAAAATTGTGTTACTCAAACAGGCAATCAGTGGAAAACTGTGATTAACCATTTTCTCTGACACATTGCTTATGCAGACCGACACTCCGTTGCTGTTTTCTTTTACAAATGTTACTTTCCCACTGTTCCCCATCTGTTTTTGCCTTGCTCAAAATAAAGAATATATAAAACTATATAAAGAGTTTTTTTATTTTGCTTCCACTTGCATGGCACCTTCTTTTACCTCTGAAGGCATTAATATTTTTTTCATTAAATTTTTGTTGGAATATTTTGAAATACAGTCATTAACTTGCTATATTTATGACTGGTTGTTCTAGGTCACACATTGCTTGAGGCAGACTTCTATTAACATGTAAATTGCAGTTTCACACCAGTGGCCTCTTTAAAGTCAAAGGGGAAATAAAGTTTTTAGATTAGAGTTGGACAGTTAGCATACCAAGAGGGAGTGTGTTTAGATCACTAAGTCTGCATGAAAATTGTAAGTGGATTTTTCTTTAATCTCCAATAAGACATTATATTAGGTAAAGATTTGTTCTTCCAGGTGGTAATGCTTTCTGTAATACCTGTCTCTTATTTTTTTTTTTTTCCTCGCCATTGTTTTGTTTTTTTTTTCTTGCTCCATAAAAAATATAGATTTGGAAGGACTAAGTCACCGGTCTGAGATCTTTGCTGTCAAAGCAGCTCTGTCAGGTTGTCAGTGATTAATGTTAAAACATGTCTTGATGAATCTGAGTTTGAATCTTGTTCATACAGTAGACATTCTCATTCTAATTTCTCATCTATTGTATTGAGAATAATCTTACTGACATTTGTCCTTGTGCCAGCAGTGCCTTAAATTTACCTCTTTATTTTCACCTATGTCTTTAGGGTTTTGTTTTGTATTTAGAGAATGCAATCTTGTACTCCTTCAGCCTTTGCTTTATTAGCTGAAACATGCCAAGCTCTTCTAGTAACATCATGTATGATAGGATGACCACCCTCTGTGTTTTCCTAAGAGGGTTTATTTTGAATGCTGCAACAAGTTGAACCTCTTGTAATTTAAATATCTCATTGCATATAACATTTTTCTATGATCTTACAGATGACTTGTTTTGTGACACTTACTGTTCTCATGGTGTTAATCCATATTCAGCATGGTTTCTTTGATAAAGAAAAATCCATGGAGAGAAAAACCTGGGGACTAACTGCTTTAATTACTGGACTATATGGATGGGCAATGTTAGCTGAGAAAATTTGTGTAGATACTTTAGAGAAAATCTGTTTTGATTGACAGCAGCTGAGCATCTGGCCATCTGCCCTAGCATGTGCTTATAGATGCTGGACCATCTCAGGATCGACATCTCTCTGGGTACAGAGATGCCATGACTGAGTTTTCTGATGACTTTGTCTATGCTTATACTGCTATAATGCTTTCCAGAGTTTGTATTTTGACTCTCTTTAAAAATCTCTTTTTTTTTCCTTCCCTAGAACACACAGTGTTTTGTGGGTTTCATGTAGGTAACTTTCTTTAAACAAAGAGAAAGAAGAGCAAACCAAGGTGAAGGAAAACTAGATCCATTTTTGTGGTCTCATTATAAGACTTGTTCTGTCATAGCTCTGCAAACCCTGAGGAGGGGTGGTAACATAAAAAAAAAAATTGCATTAGACAAGAGTCCAGTTTCCTCTAAAGCTAATGGTTAACATTGTCTAGTCATAGCCAATATTAAGTCTCTCTCAAAATTAAATGCAGGGGGGCAGTGCTAGGGGAAGAAAAATCAACAACAAAAAAACCCCCACAAAACCCAACAAGCCACCCCGCAGAATATGACTTTTGAATTTACTTACTATGTTTTCAATAACTGGAGTCCCTGACTTTCCCTTTTCCTGACAATAGCAACCTCCATACTGATGAAACTTCATAAGCAGGATTTTTTTTTTTAGAGCATTCCTGTTTACAATAAGACTGTCACTGACAGTGGTTTGTTTAAATTTTTTTGTAATGAGAGAAAACATATAAAACCTTTAAAAAAGATCACAAAGTTAAAACTTGTATCTTTTTACGGTACAATTACAAATTGTGCTTTCTACATCCATAACACAGAAGAAGCAAAGACTTAGTTTTAAGATATCTATCCATTAAACCAGCATATGCTGTTTTCACTAACTGTACTTTCCATAGGAAAGTGTTCATTCAACATGATGTTTTAGACTGTATTAAACTGTAACAGAAGGAATGCTAGGTGTTGGAAATTTTTATCACTTATATGAAGGTGTAAACGAGATCAAAATCTCCTTTATTCTAAGTTTGCATTTGGCAGGTACTTTCCTATTGCATCTGTGAATTTGTGGGTTTTGTTGTTTGGGTTTGATTTTGTGGGGTTTTTTTGGCTGCTCACAGTTCCAGCAGCCTGTGCAGCAATTAAAAGTAGGCACAGTCAGTGTTATGCTTACCTGATCAGGAGCTGATATACATGTATGAGCCTTCAAACTCCTGGATTTAATGTACAGGTCACCCTACAACTCTATCGGGGGATTTTATGTACAAATCCTCTGCAAACACCTAGTAGACAAAAAACAAAACTGAAAAAAAAAAACAGAAATGCAGCTGTCATGACTGAAACTATGTATTGAATATTTTCTGGCTCAAAGGTAACTCAGCACTTGAGAACTTTTAAAAGCAATGAAAGTCTAAGATGAGAAGGATTGGGCGCTTACAGCGTGGTGGCAGAAGCTGGTTTTGAGCTGTGTAGAGTATAGACAGGTGTAGATGCAAAGCATTAATTGGGAGAGCAAGAAGTTTCACAATGGAATATGGATATGTGAGGAGATGTAACACTGGAATTAAAAAGACTGGAATCAAACAGTGATGTTTTTAAGGAGCACAGGGTCCATTCAGGCAGGTCTGAAGTGCCTGCCAGGGTTATAGATGGGGGTGAAGGTAATGTCCCAAGGCCAGCCTGTCACGCTGACGCAACGAAGTAGCATGCACTTGGCAGGATCGCTTTCCTTTCTGTTACCGAGGACTGTAGAGTGAGCACTTTCCCAAATGCTTTCTATGCATATTAGACACACTACAGTCACTGAGATATCATAAGAACGTGACAGAAAATTAATTTATAATGTAACCTCATTTTCTAATGAAGAAGCAAAAGATCTTAGGAAACACATTTAGCTGCTGGTGAATGAATTTCATAGCTGGCCTCAAAGAGTTCAGTTCAAGTTTCTTTGCTTAACAGCAAAATATAGACAGAGAACTCAAGAAAAAGGAAAACTGCAATAAGGACTTAAAAGAAAAAGAAATAATAATAATAATAAAAATCTATTCCCTATCAAATGAAATTCATCTCAGTAGAAACTCCAGTTGCATGTTTCTGCAGAAAATCTGGGTCCAAGAAAATCTGGGTCTAATTTTGTGGTATTCTCTAATTATAAGAATTACAAGGATTTTAATGCTTTCTTTGCTGTGTTCACATTACAAGAGAAAAAAAGTTATGCAAAGGAAAGGCAGTTAGTTCAGCCATTCAAAAGTTACTAGGTAATGTTTTGATGAAATACACCCAGTTCTGTAGAAACTGGCTTTTGATGTACACAAATAATAGGTGAGTTAATTAACCTTTCCTACACTTTTTGCCTGTTAAGGATGCCTTAATGAGTATATAGTTATAATAGACTTGTGTTCATAAATAATTTCACCATTTGTTGCTTGCAAATTCGGTTCTCTAGAATAAAGATAGAGAAAAAAATCATTCATTTTCTTATTTTGAGTGCAAATTGCATCTGAATGAACTACTGTTTCTTCTGGAAAAAATGACTGAACTAGCAATGTTTCTGATGCAAATCAATTCTTCCAAAGCCAGGCTAACTGGTAAATAAATGTGTCTTTTTTTTTTTTTTTTTTTTTCTTTTTTGTCAGTCACTACCTAATGAACAGACTATTAATCTTGTTAATTTATACTTGTGCTCTGAACAAGCTTACGTCTGGATTCTTAAATTGTTACTGTAATCCTACTGACTGACTTCCTGAAACATAAAGGTTCAAAAGGAGACATAAATAAAAAGTGTAACTAAAGAAGTCGCTCTGATTACAAGTATTAAATTGCCTGGAAAACTGATGCAAAAGAAGCTCTATTTTTTTACAGTCTATTTTGTGATCTAATACTAATTACAGCCTAATTCAAATCTTTAAAACATAAGATTACTGTCTCTGAGTGTGTGGACAAAAACTCTTGCTATCCCCTGAAACAAGATGGGGAGAAGCTATTTTTCAACTATGATTTTACAATAATTCCTAGATTTTTATTTATAATACCTTAGCAATGAGATGTGTAGTAATACAACTGGATTAACTTATTTAAAAAAACATTATGAATGTTATTTTAGTTCAATTTCCACTGCATAACAGTAGATCATGTTTTGAACATCATTACTAGAAGAAGTGAAAATTACAAAATTGCAAATATGCAATTGGACATGTCAAATACAAGCATATACATACAGTCTTTTAGAAACGCTATGTGATCAGCATGCTTTTTTTTATTGATCTTGCTGGTAGCTTAGTAGCTGCACTTTGTGTTCATTTTAATAGTAGTTGTTTTTAGTATGAAGTGAAGAGCCAGAATTTATTTTATCCAGATGTAGCAAGCAAATTCAGTCTCCTTCACTGAAAGGATATTTCTGTGCCTGCGTATTTGTGCCAACAAATGAATTCCATGTGCTCCTGGGTAGTGTCCGTGGCTGGCTGAGGTCTTCCCAAAGGCAACAGTGCACCTCTGTAGTTCAGATGACAAAACCTACAATGCAGGAGAACTCTCATGAACCCCCATCAGATCTGTAGGGTAGGTTAGTTGTGGCAACTTTAATTTTCTATCTTACATTCTTTGTTTTTTGCAGTAGTGAAGCAGGATACACCTTTTATAAAAAACATTTTAATATCAAATCCACTGTCTTGCTACTCAAATCACCTTGATATTATTACTTGCTGATGGTGGTTTTAAAATATATTTACAGCTTGAATCTACAGTTTTAAAGGAGGCAGATACATTTCCATGTTTAAAGATCAGTACTGAAGCAGATATATCCTCTGATTTTTTTCTTCTCTTGCAAATAGTGCAAAATTATTATTTACAATAAGATGATCACCATGAACCATATTACCGAGCCATTGACTAAAAGCAAATTCTTTCTATGCATAAAAAAATTACTTAATTCTTGGTGTGTTGTATTGAACTCCCGATAGGATCATCACAAAGATCAATACTGAAGAGCTATTAAAAAAATGTTATCTTACCCCAAATTCTTTATTTCCAAAATAAACTTACCTCTATGAATAAACAGCTCTAACAAGGAGATGGATTGTTCATAAAGCAAATAGAAATTTTCATTTCAAGTATGGATTTTCTCATCTCTAGGAATAAAAGACTTTGGTTTATAAACTCTAGTAATAACTATGGAGTACAGCCACTTTAATTTCACTTTCTTCTTTCCATATCCAAAAGCATCTGTTTTGTTAGAATCAGAAAATTCCCAAACTGTACACATAAATTATTTGTCTGTTAATCTACTTTAAATAACAAGTGCTATAAAGACACCACTATGCATTGATCAGTTGTAGCTAAAAATATAGTCTTCAATACTTGAAAGCTTATCAGTAATTGCACAAGTAGGAAAAAATGTTTATTATTTTGGTGGCAACAAATGTAGTTACAAAGTAATACTGCTTTTGCTCTTTTTTCACTTGAGTAATTCTTCTATGGTTTAGATTTCATATCCATAAACCTAGATGTTTGGTTTGTTTTCTGTTCTTTCAAGCAGTAATTTAAAATGCCTTTTTAATACAAGTTAAGTGTTCTTCCTTAGTGAAGTGTAAATTCTTCAGATAACCCAATCTGAGAAAATTTGACCTACAGCAGTTTAATTTTTGATATGAGGTTTTTGGCACAGTTTTTATCCCCCAAGAAATGTATGGGAATGGCTATCCAGCAAACAGTGCAGTTGTTGCTATCAGAAATATTGATACTTTTTCATGAGATAGTACTCAAAAATTTGGTGCCTACACAGGAATGTATGTGGCCCTACTCTGAACCTGAAATATGCCATAAATTCAGTTCAGATCCAAATCTAAATGATATTTCCTCAGCTACATTTTTCATTATGTTGTCTTAAGGCTTTCCAGAATATACGTGATTGAGATTGTCACCTCTTGATTTTCTTATGACCTGAAAGGAAAACAAAATTGAAGTCAGTGAATGGAAACCAGAACACGTCTGCCCTATTTGCAGCTAGGTGTTTTCACTCAGCCTTTTGCTGTTTCAGAACACTCTCAAGCATCTTGGTCAAGCGGAAACCCCTTGCATCAGCTATTGTGGGAAGTTATCTTCCTTAGCCAGACAGTTTGCTCATCCAGACTGCACAGACAGCATTTTTTTTTCACTCTTGATATAGTCGCTACTACAAGGACGTTTTTCTTCACTTCAATGTCACTTCTACAATTTTAAGTACTATGTTATCATATAGACAGATTATAAATCCTTCATGGAAACTTTGACTCCTTTTAAACACAAGCCATGTTGTTATATTTTGAGGATAGTTATAAGACCTGGGAGATAATCTTAGAATTGGCAAGATTTAAATGTTCTTATTTCTAAAGCTCTAAAAGAGTTTTGCTGGT
>JAVKLA010000030.1:24348271-24371630 GCA_034782735.1 Sagittarius serpentarius | reverse complement strand
ATTCTAGAAGAGTTTTGCTGGTAGATCTGCAGAAGTGTATATAGTGCCAAACAGAACATTCATCTCAGTACTTCAGTAAGTAGCTGGCAAAATGTCAAAATGAAACCCTAGTTTTAGAGTTACAGACTAAGTTTTTAAAGTCAGTATGTGGAAGGCAAATATTAACATCAGCACACTTCTGTGGCAAATTTCAGAATTTTATACAATGAGTGCTATTTCGGTTGCCTAATATTCAAAGTTGAATGAAGATACTTTATCTGTTGGCTTGGATTAGACATGAAACTGGAGCTTGAATTAGAGCTGTTTCTGAATGCATACAGCTGGAAAATACAGCTTGTTTATAAGTTTGCTGCAAATTAATCTCTAAATAAAATATATGCTAGTTCTACTGCACACAAAGATCATGGTGTCATATATTTTGGTAAAAATATATTTTTTTAATATTAGGCTCCTAAAAGCTCTTAATGTATTCTAAAATAAAGAGCCAAGGACATTGTATAAAGTTTTGGAAAAAAAACCAATTCCTTCTCTTTTTGAGCTTAAACTTTTAATATTATTTGCTTACAGTATTTATAACAGAGCAAAAGTGAAAAACACTGTCAACCAAGTATGATCATTCCTAATGCTGCTTCAATATTTTTTTTCTTCCTTCCACAGCTTTTGAGTGGAGAGTCGTGTTTGCATATTTTCTAGAAATGGAAGACTATTTTATTCTAAACTGATCCTTTTCTGTCAGATGCTTTAGCTAATCAGTGCCACTCATTACTGCTCTTATCTTCTGATGCTGACCTACTCAAGGGCTCAGATATCACAGTCTGACAACTCAGGTGTGTAATAATTAGACTACATGCTCCATTTTTACAAATTACTTTGAATCTCCAGTCTTTGGCAAGAATCAGCCTCAGTAACTTAAGATATTTTTGCCTTTTTTCCCCCCACACTGAGGGTGTATATTTAGGCTTATCAGTATTCAATTCTGTTGTACGGTGCTGAACTCTTGTTAGGCCAAGCAAGATGTGCTGATGTATAGTTGTTATAAATTAGAGGTTGTGCTGGTTTTTGCTGGGATAGGTTATTTTTCTTCATAGTAGCTAGTATGGGGCTATGTTTTGGATTTGTGCTGAAAACAGTGTTGATAACACAGGGATGTTTTTGTTACTGCTGAGCAGGGCTTACGCAGCGCCAAGGCCCTTTCTGCCTCTCACCCCAGCCCACCAGCGAGCAGGCTGGGGATGCACAAGGAGCTTGGAGGGGACACAGCTGGGACAGCTGACCCCAGCTGACCAAAGGGATATCCCAGACCATACAATGTCATGCACAAGCATGGAGGAAGAAGGAGGAAGGGGGGACGTTTGGAGTGATGGCATTCTGTCTTCCCAAGTAACCGTTACGCATGACGGAGCCCTGCTTTCCTGGAGATGGCTGAACAGCTGCCCGCCCATGGGAAGTGGTGAATGAATTCCTTGTTTTGCTTTGCTTGTGTGCATGCCTTTTGCTTTACCTATTAAACTGTCTTTACCTCAACCCACATATTTTCTCACTTTCACTGTTGTGTTTCTCTCACTCATCCCAACACGGGGGGAGTGAGACTGCAGCTGGGTGGTGCTTAGCTGCCAGCTGGGGTTAAACCATGACAGAGAGAAACTAAATTCCATGAATTTTGTGAGAATTCAGTGTTTATTTAATAATCCAAGCTGCAATTGCCTTTTGTTAAGCTATTAAGAGAGTTAGGGAGTGTACTAGCATTTTTGGGGAAAAATTAAAGGATGTATCAGAAAAATCACTTTTCCTTTGAAATTATTAATCTTTCTGAAGCTGCAAGTTCTGGTCAACCCACAATGCTATTGCCAGCAGTAGTGGAGTTCCACAGAGAGTACTGTTGTAAAAGACAAAACTTTCTACAGTGTTTTTTATAAAGGTAGATTTCTGCTTGTTCTGTATAAAAACGAAATATTATTTCACTTGTAATGAGAAAGATCAGCTGTCTTTTTGTATATGCTAAACATCCTTCCCTCCATGCTCATTTAAATTCATATTAGATTGTACCCCAGTCTCACTTTATCGCACAAATAGGTGTAAATATAGCTTTGTCCAAAATCCTGGCAGATGAAAACAGCTGAATTCTAAATAACCCATATATTTTATTCAGTATGTAGGTTTAGGAAGCAACTAACTGAAACATTATATCCTGCTGATTAAATTAAATGTATCCTGTTTAAAATTTGGTAGATCTACTGTAAAAGTTGTCCTCGTATGAATACAGTGAAGTTATCTTAGCTGATTTAATGATGAATCACTATGGCTTAGACTCAGGAATGCATATTCTTGTCTTTACTCCCTCTTTCATTATAAATTAATACATACAGGCCTTTTAGAAAATGTCCTTTTTTCCTAGGTAGCACATCAATTTCAACACATCTTAGGAAGATATATTGATTAACATCTGGAACCATGGTCTTTTCTATTCAATACAGTGTTTGGTAACTGTGAATATATAAAAATATGTTCCAAAGCGTAGATAAGGTCAACTAAACAAGTGTGTTCATAGTGATATGCCTCATTCTTTCAACGTATGGAGAGATTAATCTTGGATATGTTATCATTATAGAAATTCGTGAGAAATTGCTTACACCTATTTTGAAGCAGCTTGTTCCAGTTGTTCTTCACTGTATGATTTATATTTTTCAGCTGTTAAAATATATGTATCTGATTTTCTTCTATGTAGTATACATCCTGTCCTTGAGATACTGTGATCATACAGTACAGCATTTACTGTACATTGTTTGTTTCATACTGAATATATTATTAGCTGTGGCTAAGTCATCCTGACTGTTTACTTCAGATGAAAGCAAGACAGATAAAACAAAACAGGTCCAGTATTGGTTTTCTGTGATAATGATGCTAATGATATATGAAATTTACCTCAGCATTTAATTTTCACGTTATGAAGAATGGATGCTTTTATATAGTTATATACAATTTATAGTATAATTTATATATTATCAAATTAACTCTTGTAGTTTGCACTTGTACTTGATACTTTTATATTAACTTGGGATTGATCTTCAATTCAGAATGTAACAGTAGTTAAACTTGACTTCAGGAAGCATTTAATATCTCTACACTTAAAATCTTATGTAATAAAACTAAAGTTAGGTTAGTGCTGGTATGTAGGTTTTTACAGTCAAGATAGTACTTTTTTTAAAATGAAACACTTTTACTGAAATTGGATATAAAAGATTATTTTCAGAAAAATGTCAAGTCATGTAAAAAAAAAAAAAGTCTTAATGCAGAATTTTGCCAGAGCATTTGCCATTTGTGGATCAAGTATCTTATGTTCCTAATCTCTTCTATGGAAGAAGCTCTGTGTGTAAACTGTTTCCTATCAGGAATCACTTCCTCTTCTTTTAGAAATAAAATATGAAGAGAGACTTTGAATTTACTGTCATAGACCAGAGGTTTATGACAGTTTCCCATAAGGTATTTTGTCCATAAATCATTACTAAGGATACACAACAATGCGCTTTCAATTTATCGCATCTTTACTTTCAGGGGAAACTTCTTACTTTTAATAGATTTATTGTTGCATAAACAATTTATTGCAGAAAATGAAAAGTTTTTAATTGAAAATGTTTTTTCTTCCACTGGAAACCATTGACTTGGAGAAGCAATCATTTCAAATACAATGTAATTATATTGTGTCATTTCTAATGTGTGGTCTTTATAGAATATTTCAGTACACCTCAAATTTTTGTTAGCATTGTATTCCTGATCTTGTAAACAAGAAGCACAATGATTCCTAAGAAGAACTGCACTTCTAGTAGTAGCAGTGGAACTTGTAAGAACTCTTTGGTTTGCAGTCCTGCATCAAGAATTACAATTTTAAGAGTGCAAAACTACTGTGACTTGAACTGATGGCTTTTTTTGAAGGTGAAAGTATAATTTTGACTCTATGTATTTTTTTAACACTGTAATAGATGATTAATGAATAGTTGTTTTAATAATAATAGCTTTTATTAAAAAACCTAAAATATATCAAGACATGTATTAAGTTCATTATAACTTTGTGTCATCTGACACTACAAAGATTTATGCACACTTATCACCAGTCATAGCCACATGTGTCCTTCACAGCTCTAAAGTA
Organism: Sagittarius serpentarius; assembly: GCA_034782735.1. NCBI lineage: Eukaryota > Metazoa > Chordata > Aves > Accipitriformes > Sagittariidae > Sagittarius > Sagittarius serpentarius. Next base: position 24,367,486 of record JAVKLA010000030.1, on the reverse strand, counting down.
TTTTCCTTATTTTTATGAATGTCTTTGTATTTTGCATCATTTGTCTTTGATTTGAAATTCCTGATGTTTCTTCAAACAATTTTTCTTTCATAGCAGCCTTCTCTTTAGTTGTTTGGAAGTAAATTCTGGTCTGTGGTTTCGTGGCTCCTTATTTTCTGCATGGCTTGCATTTTTGAATAGTCTTTTTTTAATTATTGTTATTACTTTACCATATTATTGTTTATACTTTGTCAAACTTCCAGCAAATCTGCCACACATAGGTTCCATGTCATTTGTGCATCGTGAGTTTGAGTATTATTAGGGAAAAATGTCAAAAACTACATCATAGGAAAACGTCTATACTGCTTCTCATTACAATGAGATAGAAAGAGTGATGGGTCCTGCCATGACCTCAGCGAACATGACCTCAGTGAATCACTATTCATCAGAAAAGCTAGTATGCAAAGAGCCAATATTTAATCTTCTCATTATCATATAATACAATATATACCATATTCTACTTAATTAGACTAGCTGTTTTATTGGGATGTCTCCCAGGGATATCTGCTGACTTAATCCAGTGACTGATAGCAAATAGCAGTAGCTGAGGCTTAATTGGAACACTATTATCATAAATCTCTCACTCCCTTTTTATTTTTAGCAGGGACCACTATGACTAATACCACCTGATTAAACAGTGCTTAATTAGGTGTTAAAAATTATGATGATTTTATATCTGATGCAGTAGGTGCCAAATAGTAATGATAAGAAGAGCCCTTATCAAGCAAAGAGCTTGCAACTGGTAGGAACAACCTGTGTTCATGATACTTTAATTACAGCAATCTTGTCCTTGAAATTAAAAGTTCTGAGTAGGTGTTGGATGTGACAGTGTTAAAGATTAGTAAGTGAGGCTTCAGGTTTGTGCTTTGAGCCAACAGAATCAGTGAACAGAAAGTACCAGGTTTTTTTTTTTCTTCCTCTGTGTGTGGTGCAGAAGACAAGATAACTAAGAAGTTTTAGTGTATTTCAGATTGACCAGAATATATTTATTAGGTACAATGTTGTGAATTCTTTTTCGTGAAAACTGAAGGTTGTATATCAGAGCTGAGAGTAATGTTTAGTACTGATCATTGCTATGATTAGACTTAGAAAATAATAGCAGTGAAAGAATTTTGTGTATTAAAAAAAAATTCTCTCACATGTCCTCTGAAGTATTTGTATGAAAAACTGGCTGCATTTTTTTTTTAACTGTTAAAAAAAATACATCGTATTGTTTTGACAAAGTGAAAAGTACACTGGAAAAATGAGATTAGGATTGGTACTGAAATGAATGCAGACACAAAATAATAGTCCCTGCAGTTCCTGAAATCTTCGTATCATTCCTCATATTCATAGTTTACTGTAAACAATCATAGCAAATGGTTTACTTGCTCATAACTTACATTTGATAACTTTCTTAAAACTTCAATTGTAATACTGAAAAATTACAGGAAAAGAATTATATAGTTTTACTTCAGGTGTTGCTACAGAGCAGGGGAAATTATTTTTGCTTCTGAAGAGATGAATGATTGCTAGCAGTAATTTACGAGGTAAATATTGCATATGTGACTCCAGGTGTAATTTCTTTGCTTGCTGCAGCAGATTTATAGTCCCTGGTTAAGACCACTGGTACTTCTGAAGTGATGAAGCTCGCTTTTAATAAGCCCTGAAAAAAATGTCAGGAATTCACTATGGAAGAAGTAATCACAGGTTTAGATCAAGTTTTTCATGCATTGGAAAGTAATACAGTACGATGTTGTAACTTCTTACAGCAATGGAAGAAAAGTAAGGTTTTACACCTTGAGCTTTCTTAAAGCAACAGAGCCATCACAAAGTAAATAACTTAATGAATAACACTGTGAATATGTGTATGATATTATGGAGCTGCAGTTTTAGGATGTCAAGACATGGTTTAACTCTGCTGCTAAATTAGCTTTGAGAATTTACCTCCATTACTTTGTAATGAAGCAAAATGTAACTGCAGTGAAACAGACTGAATTCTGCTATATGCTAATTTACAGCAGCTGTGGGTTATAATGCATGGCACGAACGTGCTGTCCCACCTTTGGGTACTAAGTTATCCAGCATCCAGTCAACACAAAATTCGATATCTCTCAGTGTAATCGGAGAAGGGAACTAAAGAGAGGCTGAGACATAAGACACAAGATGCCTCTTGCCGGAAAAGAGCTTGGTGACAATGTGATAAACAGAGGCACTCTGCCATGGTGGGTTTGTGAAGAAAGATTGTATGAGGAGACAGGTAGTAGGTAGATTCAAAGGAGGTGAGATATTTATGTCACTGCTAAGGAAGTAGTTATTAGTTAATGCATGCTACCAAGACAGTACGTACGCTGCCATCCTACTCTGATCCTTCTCTGGTTCCTGGGGGCTGAAACTGTGGATAACCTTTGGGTTGTAATTCAGCAAGAGCATCCTTAGGTTTTCTGACTTAAATAATTCTAGGATAAATAAGAAAATACATGTTGATTACCAATGTGTAAATCCTCTCTTACAAAATAATTTCAGAAGCTGATAGTGGTAAAGGTAAGAAAAATGTTTCAGATGTTTTTGCTATGTTGCTTGTCACAGAAAATCTCAGTATATATGCTGCCAGGAGACTGGTTAGACTGGCATGGTGCTAAGCTAGAGCTGTCTCAATGAAGCGGGGGAATACAACTTTTGGAGTCGCAAGAGTTTTATTCATTTGTGCATGTACACCTGTGTCTACTAGTCATACGTTTGCACAAGCTCGTTTTAAAGAGTTAGGGTATACAACAGCTTATGAAGCATTCAAGCAGCTTCTTGTGGTGAAGTGAAAAAATGTTTGATGCTAGCTTGAAACTGACCTCTTTGTTCAGCACTCTTTGGAGTACCTAAATATGTTATGGAATGCAGTTTTAGCTTTTTAGATGTGCATCGTATTTCAGTAGACATTAATAGAAAGCATCTCCTGTTAAATTTGTATTCAGCATTTCTAACTTTCTGTGCTCTAATAAGTAAGAGCTAACTTCTGAACTTTTTGAAATTCATCCGAAAATGTGTTATAAAATCAATTAGGTAATGCCTTTTGTTCTTTCTTCTCCCTTTTTGAAAACTGCAAAATTAGGTTGCATTGACGAGATGAATCCTCAAGCCTCTTGGTAAATTTGGCAAATATGTCTCTGTATATTCCTGAGTTTATTTTTTCATTGACTAGTGAGTAGATGAAAAAAAGGATTCCTGGACCCAGTTGGTTTTGGGGTTTTTGTTGGTTTGTTTTTTGTTTTGTTTTAAATAAAACCCAAATGTGTGTTAACGCAAGCAAAATTATCTGTGTAAAATAACACATTTTGGAGATATGCTTTTTCATCCTTCAGCAAAACCTTAAAAAAAGAAGCAGTTTAAAAAATATTTTGAAAGAGGGGATAAAATGGCAGTCTTTTGCAAACATTACTTTAAGGGGATGGGGGGAGAAACCCCAAAACATCTCTTTGGTTTGAGGTAGGAAAAAAACCTTTTAATTTTGGTTGTGAATTTTGCTTTATATCCACCAAATCTACTTTTCATTACTTTTCTCCAAAGAAGATGAAAATAATTTAGTTCAAAAATAAAAATCAGAAGGGAAGGGGAATTTTAAAGAAGTAGCTTATTATATTTCAGTGAGGAAATAAAAGGTGTGTTTTATAATCTCTAGTTATTTCAGAGTTGGCCTAGAAGATCTTGTAAAAGTGAACGAAGTCATATGTTGTTTTTCTGACCTTGTAAATAGGTGATAAGAGTGCCAGGATTCTAGCTTTTCTTCTAGTTAATAACCTTTACTGAAATCAGAATTCCATAACCAGAAGCTTCCTTCCCATGACTGTATTTATATACTTTGTGCTTTCACAGTGATGTGGTAATAATGTGTGTCAAGCTATTAAGACTTAATATTTGCAGCACTTCAGTGTAAGGATAGTGCTATGTACTCAGGTATTTTAAGAAGTCTTTATCTGAATGGAAGATGAAAATTAGTGCAGGGATTGCATTGGATTCTCTTTGCATGAAATGAAAGTTCTATCCTGTAATCTGAACTAAAATGCAGTGATTCTCTAAAATACTGGGCTCTTTATTTTCTTAGAGTTGTTGATATAACTGGCTATCTGGCCTCCCATCTCTCTGTCCTACCACTTCTGTCCCGTCGTGAGCTGGAATTGAGAATTTTAGTTGATAATTTAGTAAAGATTATTATTTTTTACAGCTATTTAAAAGGTATATGTGTGTACCTCTTTTAGAGTGAGATTTAAAATGAGGCATTTACTCAGGCAACACAGGTCTGGAAAGTTTCTGAAAAAAAGCTGGGAAATTAAATTTAATTATAATGCTACAGGCTGTATCAAAAACTAGCCTTGGATTATAAAGTATGGAACTAAGGTTTATTGGCAGAGTATTTAGTATTTTAATTTGCTAGGTAAAGGATAAGCAAAACCTCCTTGTTGAGGTAGAAAGTAAAGTAGAAGTGCGTAGCTAAACTTTGCTTTCACTCTCTATAGCCTTTACTGTTACTCTGAAGGATTTTTGGCAATCACAGATTTTTTTTCATGACCGCTAAGAGAGTGTTCTTGTGAAATTTTCACTACTTTCAATTTAAAGATATTCAACTATCGCCATATAAAAAACATAGTTTACCCCATCATGAGAAAAATGCATTATTTTCTGAAATCTGGGACCAATTTGTGGTTAAGTAGTTGGGTATTACCATGAACAACACAAACAACTGTAATGAGATCTGTTAGACTGTCCATTTAGTTTTATTTTCCCTTTGGATCAGTTCATTGGCATGATCTTGCAGTCATCTCCAGCAGCAGTACTAACAAATCAGAAAGGCATTTGAGAATGTGGGAACAAGAACAAGTGGCTGGAGAGGTGACAAAGTGTCAGATATCCTGGCTGCCAGCATGCCAGTCACCCCCTAGTTGTTGAACCTTGCCCTCAGGATTAGTGGCAGTTGCTATAACACTGAATTAATGGTTTTGTTAGAAGTGTAGGGTTCGTGATGTTCCTGGGTTTGGAAAAATGGGCTTAAAACATGGTTCCAGTTATTTTTAATATTGCTGGTTTTTTTCAGAGACTGAAGGAAGAAAGCAAATTTTGGAAAGGAGGAGCACAACCATCCCTCATTTTTCTATAAGAACTGTAATGAAGAGTATAAAGCTTTTTTTGTTAACTATTATTACATGGCTTTAAAATTTTTATTTTTAAGTTAATGATATTTCAATTAAAATGGACTAATCCCTGTGACTTCTATAATTTTAAGGCTGAAAAACTATTATGTTTAACTTCCTGTAGCTGCACCAGTAAAAAACTAATTGGCCACATCCTCAGAGGTGAAGTTAACAGTAATGTTCTGCTCATGAGGCTCTGTCCCAGTGACTGAATCTTAATGATCACTGATGTGCAAATATAGCAACCTGGTGAGCCACCTAATTTCTAGTTTGGCTTGAGCTTTTTATATTTGTGTTTAGAAATATACATTCATAAACACTTCAGTTGATCCTGGAGATTGCTATTTCATTTTTAATAAGTAGAGGGTCTTATTGCATGAGACACAGCTGGGGCCACACCATCTCTTCCTTTCTGTGTCTTGGGTGACATTTTGAATACTGTGCAGTGGTGACTAATTTCCATATGACTGGGGACTTTTACTACTAGCCAGGTATTTGGCTGCTGCCACAGCATGATGAGTTCTCTGTTATCACTGGCAACGTTGGGGGGCAGCGTATGCCAGGTAATGGGAAAACTGATAAAAGAGGTAATGTGGGATATATTGATGAATGGAGTACATTTAGCTGCGTTCAGTTTTGTTCCATTGAGACTTTTAGCTTTGTCTCCATGGTAGTCATTTTAGCATTTGTCCACTACAGTCCCAGTTTGACACCTTTTCAGGAGGACTTATGTCAGGCAGGCAGGAAGTAAATCACAATAACTAGTCTTCAGTAAAAAACGGGTCTTGTAATGGGCAATTGGAGATGCAGAAAAATATGCAGGCATGTCAGATATTGTTCTAGGAATGTTGTGGTGGAGCTCAAGATAGAGCTTTGCAGAACTTACTGGATCATTTGAAGCATAACAAGAACTCAAATTTATGATTTTGGGGGTTCAGAAGCTGTTTATCTGTTTAGTCATTGTGCAGAGCTTCTGCATGTTTCCAAGAAGCAAGAAGTCTGGAAACTTTAGTCTCAGATTTGGGACTAGCATGGCTTCCTGGGTTCAACATGGTTGTAGCCACATCAGACCCAGGCTAACTACTGGAAACAACTGAGCATACATCCAACACACTTTTCCATCCTTGAGTTCCTGGGACAGTTTTTAGGGTAAGCTACAGCACTGGACTGTAAATAGGTCTACACATAGAGACCTAGATGCAATGTCTTTTCTCATGAAGAAATAACACTCATGGAAAGTTTAACTTGATTCTATACTGGTATCATGTCCCCAGTTCATTTGATAAATGGTCAATCTCCATTTGTAGCTATTTAGTCAATAGATATTTCAATAGAAACCATGAAATAAAGCACTGTATCAAGGTTCTAAGAAGCTGAAGGGACATCTAATTTCCAGTACTGGAAGTTGGCCACTCTACTTTGTGAGCAATCTGCTCTACACTTTGCAAAAATTTGCTGAACAAGTGATAACAAACCCTCAACATTTTGGTCTCTGACCTGGCTTTTTTTACCTTGAAACTACATTTTACTGAAAAAATTCTTACCAGATATACTTGAAGCTAGTTCAACAATGTTTCTAATATACCTGGTAGCTAAACTTCTGTATGCTTATCCAAATACTCCTCAAACACCTCTGTATCAAAAATATAGACCCACTTAAATACTGATAGATCTTAACATGACAGTAGTTGCTTTCTTGATATGATTTCTTTTTCTGATATGATCTTAGTTATTTAATTCTGGTATATTCAACACTACTTAAAAATATGTTAACATAAAATTAATAGCTTGTACTGTTGAAAGGTGTTTGCACATATTTAAATGACCACTTTTTCATAAGAATTATTTACTTCTCTACTAAGCCTACAGACTTTTTTTTTAAGAAAAAAGTCAGACAAATACAGGACCAAATTTCATCACTGGAAGAAATAATGCAGATTTCAATACGTGCATGTCAGATTAGTGCATAAAAAAAATTAAACCTTATATTATCATTGTAATACATAGCAAATGCCATAACAAGTGTGGGTTTTAAAAGATAATATTGTATTTTTATGTATCTTTGGCTGTTTATTAGCTATTGTTTTGATCCTTCTATCTTTTCTACTTGTTGCTGTTGCAAAAATTTTCCCTGCCAACAAAGTACTTTTTTTTTTTTTTTTTTTTTCTGTTTTACTATTAGTGTTTCTGCACTGATGGATTCTTTTTGAAAGAAAAGTCATTTTAGCAAGAGATTTGAATGAAAATAAGGAAAAATATTTTGGATAGGAAAAAATGTTGAGCTTGAAAAAAGATTTGAAAGCTAACAATTGGTGAATTAAGGAAGGGAGAAAGCATGCATCTGGAAAATTACTATACACCTCGGCACCAAGCTGAGTGGTACAGTTAATATGGTAAAGGGATGGGATGCAGTACAGAGGGACCTTGATAGGCTTGAAGAGTGGGCCCATGCGAACTTTGTGAAGTTCATCAAGGCCAAGTGCAAGGTCCTGCACCTGGGTCAGGGCAATCGCCTGTGTTGGTACACATTGGGGGTTCAATGGATTGAGAGAAGCCTTGAAGAGAAGGACTTAGGGATACTGGTGGACAAAAATTTGAACATAAGCCAGCAACCATGTCAGCCACTTGTAGCCCAGAAAGACAATTGTATCCTGGGCTGCATAAAAAGAAGCATGGCCAGCAGGTCGACGGAGGTGATTCTCCCCCTCTATTCCGTTCTTGTGAGACCTCACTTGGGGTAGCGCTTCCAGCTCTGGGGTCTCCAGGACAAGAAAGATGCAGACCTGTTAGAGTGGGCCCAGAGGAGTGCTGCAAAAATGATCAGAGGACTGAAATGCCTTTCCTATAAAGAAAGGCTGAAGGAGTTGGGGTTTTTCTGCCCAGAGAAAAGAGGGCTCTGGGGACACCTTATTGCAGCCTTTCAATATACAAAGGGAAGTTATAAGAAAAATAGAGACTTTTTATGAGGGTCTGTACTGATAGGACAAGGGGTAATTGTTTTAAACTAAAAAAGGGTGGATTTGCATTAGATATAAGGAAGAATTTTTTTTATGGTGAGGGTGGTGAGGCACTGGAACAGGTTGCCTGGAGAAATTGTGGATGCCCCATCATTGACAGTGTTCACAGCCAGGTTGGATAGGGCTCTGAGCAACCTCACCTAGTGGAAGATCGGTGGGGTTGGATTGGATGATCTTTAAAGGTCCATTCCAAACAAAACTATCCTATGATCTCCAGTGGGATTTGCATCTGAAGGTAAAAACTGTTTCTGAAAATCCTTACCTAATTCCTGAGAGAATAAAGTATGAGGATAGAATAGTTGGGAGCAGAGAAAAAAAGTGCAGGAGAATTCAGGGGGAGGCAAGATTTTTGAATAGTGCTTTCCACTTAATGAGTAATAATGACTTTCATATTGATTGTGTCACTGTAGGTCAGAACTTTTAAAAGGTGGCTTAGCATACAGTAGTGCAAGTACAGACCTATGCAAGCAGGCTATTCATGTCAGTCCCAAGCCCTAGAAGTGCAATGCAGAGGCAAAGTCCCGATTTGTTAGCTCCCATATAAAGTTAATGTAGCTGTAATGAACAACAGTAGTGTCAACCTGGAGCTGCAAGCCTGCTCTTAGATCAAATAGCGTTAACCCCCATAGTTATCAGCCCAGGGGTCCCTGTCCCACATTCAGTGCATAGAATGGAGATGCTCTTGGTGCCTTTTTCAAGGAAAATATTAGCAGGGATTCTTCTTGCTGTACAGATGCTGGTGCTTAAGTTTCCACAGGAGCCAAATTGTGTAATCATGCCTGTCTATTTAGGAATTCCTATTTCCTTCTGTACATGACTTTTCTACTCACTATACTGAATCTTGTGAACCTGACTTGGAAGCACTTAATTGCATCTATATGTTGTGCCACAAGTTAATAGTGGGGATTTCGCTCAAGGATGGAGGTGTTTAGAAGTCAAGTTTTGACATGCTCAAGTACTCTTCTGGATCCTGCCTTCAATTCCTTTTTCAGAATAGGGCTTTTAGCTCCAGGAGTGTTAAACATTTTTGTGCTGTGAGTGTCCTAGAAAAGCCCAATATCACAATAGTTCTGTATTCAGTGAAGCTGTACAGAATTGTGGAAGGTCAAATATGGTATGATGGGAAGTTTTCCAGTTTCAAGTAGGAGCTGTCTTTTTCAGCTACCTACTGAACCATTAAACTTCATGACTGGGTAGGTGTAGGCTGGAATACGCACTGAAGAAACCTTTTCATTTTCAGTGCCTTTCAATTTTCTCTTTCACTTCTGGAAGATTCATTATCCCCAAGTTCTTATGCAGATGGTTGGCAAAGTTGATCTTTCAGTCAAAAACACTGTGAGTTTATATTGCTTGAAATTAATTCAAATTATATCTATGCAACTGCAATAAAAATAATTGAAACTTTAATGGATAATAAAAAGACATATTAAAAGTTAAAAACTAGTTTTGGTGTAACCTGAGGATTTACGCATAGGAATATGTACTATTATAATACGAATTTGTGAAATATATATTTGATGTAGTTGTATTTTTGCATTTGGTAGGATCTAAAGAATACATACAGTTGAATAAATAACACATTATAGATTTATTCTGCTTTTTAATTTAACGAGAATTCAGTTTTAAAATGCAGTAACCCAAAGGTCAGCTACAGAGAATAACTATGATAGTAGCAATTGCACCAAATTATTAACTTGAATTTACTACGGCTTTTAAAGCTTGTCTTATTAGTTCTCCAACTCTATGCTTGACATTAATACTAATTGAATTATGGTTCTAAAGTAATTAGAATTTCAGGATAAACAACATTATTTTGTGTGTGTATGACTGTGTTGCTGGAGATAGTAAGCTCTACTTCATTAATTAATAAAGACCCCATATGTTCTGGTTTTAGTGGCACTGGTGGCTGAAGTATTTTGTTCATCAAGGGATAAATCTTTTATAATGGTTTACCTCTGAAAGAAGATGAAGGATATGCATCACTTTTGTGACTTCCTTCATCCAAAAGACATTTTTTAATTATAATTTCGTATCAGCATTTGTGTATAACATCTAATACAAAATGTGAATGGAAAGGAGATTAAACTATTTTAGCAAACTGAGTTGCTGTTCAGTAATATTTGGGGTTCTTGAACTAACTTAAAATGTTGATGTCATAGTCAGTCAACAATTTAATTTTCCATCACTATAAGATTCTATACAGTGTGATTCAGATAAACTGTACTTGTAGAGGAACTAGACAAAACTAATGACTAATAAACTCCCCCCTCTTCATATTATTTTTGTTGTCATTTAAATCTGTATGTGTCTGAATTTGGCTGAAAGCCGTGATGAAAATCCTTTCAGATACCTATCAGCTCCTTATAAATAACGTCATGAGTATGTATTATCTCCTGATTAGTTTTTTTTTTTTTTAATCTTCAAATAAATCTTACACTCAAATACATACACACATAGGTCTGTTTGTCCTTACTACTACAGAAGGTGAGAATGGTAATAAACAGGTTTCCTAGCCCTGGCAGTAGACAGCTGTGATCATCTTTCCCAGCTGTGTCAGAACACGCAATTCTGTCCCTCCCAGTGCTCTTGTTTCCTGAAACCACATAATTTTTGTTAGTGGAAGATTGTCTAGTAATGAAAGCACTTTAAATTGCAATGATATAAAAACTTCCATGCATTTTTAGAGTATTGTTTGGGTTTTTTTTCTGGATTTACTAATTTTTAGAAGCACTGGGCCTAAACAGTGGGCTTTCTTTGCAATGACTATCAAACTTGTATCTCTTCACACTAAACTGACTAGGATATGTTAAAAATAATATGAATGTCCCTTTGTATGTGTAGACTCTTATCTATTCCTTATCGCTAACTGATCTTTTCTTGTAATTTTTGAAAGAATGATGCGTGTAAATCATTCACCACAGATTGCCATAAAAATATCCCAAGATCCTTGCCTGCTTCAAGTCAAATGCTGGTCTGGTATCATCAGACTCTTGTGTATGTGTTCCCAAGTACTATAGTCATTCCATTTATGAAGAGCGATGTACTAATACGTGTGGTTTAGTTTCATCAATTGCAGATTAAAATGGAGGCCTCAAGAATGGCCTTTGACACGGACTTCAATATACTGGCAGAAGATGAACAAGAATGTAAATAGTATTATGCACTGGAAGTTCTTTAGCAAAAACTGTATCAGTGAAGCATTTGGAAAAATATTGCAATAACCCATATTAAAATTTAGAATTTATGTAGGCTTTTGGTAATGAGAGAAATGTTCCAGCTGCAAGATGCATATAGGCTTTTACCATTTCCTTTATTTAGTGAAATTAAATAAACAGAAGGTGGGCACTGCCATTTTTGTAATTATTACATTATTTTTAGGCAATGCACTGTTCACTGTGTGGAAGTTATGCTTAATACTAACATAACTCTCAGCTGAATCATTGCAAGCTCCAGCTATACTGAAAATTACTTTGACCTGTCTATAATTACTATGTATATTTGGACAGACTATGTTGCTCATATTCTACTATCTGTACACTCTTTGTTCACATGGAATGATTATATTGGTAGTAGTGATGTTTATGCATTATTCATTTCTTCACACAAAGAGAAACGTCATGTTCATAAAATGTTGCAGATATACTTTTTCATTTGGAATTAATGAATACCCAAACTGGAAAGTAGGTGACACTCATTTTTAAACCCAATTCAGTCTTAACATGCTTTGAGAGCCTTCAGAAACATCTTTACATAGCTGTGTTCTAAATTTAGATAATGGGTTATCCTTCAGAAGTGCTATTTGTTGTAGCCTAGGACATATGTAGGATGCTATTGCCACAACCGTTCAAGCACTTAAGGTCTTAATAAATCAAATGTTACCATTTTTTGCTTCTTATCTGTTTGGTTCCAAAGTCTGTCTATTCCTTCTAATATAGCAAAATCTCTTTTGTGCAAGATGGTTTTTTGTTTTGGTTTGGTTTTTTTTCCCCTTAAATTCCTCAAGTCTTTCTAGAAAAAGTCATGCTACCTTAAATCTCTGTGTCTTCTTCCTAATTTTATATTTTTCTTCTTCTTGTTAATCCTGTTTAAGATTGTATTGTCCAAGGTAATTGCATGCCAGCTATTTCCTGTAACACCTGGTCAATATTTTTATTGCCAGATGGTTGTGATGATGCAGAACACAACACTGGGATGTTGCAGTAAATGTATTTGGGGGACGTTATTAGTGAAGTGTTTTGTTTGCTCTTGATGTGAAGCTACAAAGAACCGCCTCTGAGACACATTTGCCAGTCGTGGTCACACTGTATCTTCCTGAAAGATGATAATCTTGGGTTATCATTAATACTTTGTCACCTTTTTTCAAGGTTTCTATAGCAGACACTGCAAATAAGAGTCATCTCAAATTTCTCTGAAGTCAAATTTCACAGTTTATGTATTAAAAAATAACAATAAAATATCTCCCTCTGCCCTTTGCCCACTGCTGCATGCAGTCTATTAATGTAAAAGAAACTTATCTCACTCTAAGAGACTTTGGTGAATAATTACCTTTCAGACCAAGCTTGCCCTTTATAATATTTTTTTATTTTACTTTGTTTGGAAAATTATTCTGAAATTACTTTTGAAGCTGATTTTGCTACTTCTGGGCACTTCTGTAAATAGGAGTTCCATGGATCAAAGAGGCTTGACATCAAACTATAGCTGAGTTCAGTATCAAATAACTAATCTTGATGTGGCAAATAACATATTCCCTGATGTGATAGAAAAGTCTTGTGCACACAGCTGTGGTAAAATTTATTTTTATTACAAGTATATATTTAAAGTATAGAAATTTGCTGCATTTTATAGTGTTTTTAAATTGTCATAATAAAGCAAGGCATCAGGGATTCTCTGTCATTTATCACCTGTTCTTTGAGCATTTTTTTCAAATGTGGATATGACATGGGAGACTTAGGGTGAGCTAGCCGCAAGAACAGAGTCATACCAATCAAAGACACAATGTTTTTAATGTAGTTATGAATGGGTACACCAGGTAGACAGTGACTTCTATTTTGCAACATGCTTGCATGTCATGTATTGAGTATACACTCTCACTGGTGTGGTCCTGTGTGGCCCAGCTGTGATTTATGTGTGGAAAGGGAGCTCTTGCTGCTGCCCCTTGGGGTGCCAGGCCCTGCCTGGTGGCCCAGCCCGGTGGCCCAGCCCCTATGCACTGACATCCCTCCAAGGGCTCAGGCCCCTGGGCATGGATGTTCCCCCCATGGTGCTATCATCTTCACTATTGCTTTCTAACTTAGATGGCTGATATCACTGGTCACATCACCCTGGGCCAGTCTCTTTGACTCCATGCCTAAAGCCATTTAGTAGTTATTACATGGGGTACTATTACCTCCTGGCCCTGCCTTGTCCCCCGAATGTGTCACAAGGATGAGAAACCTGTTAATAGTTCAGCTGTTCTTGTCTCTTTCTTTCCTGTGTGCATCTAATGTCTTAGAGCAGCGCAGATGTAGGTCAGAGCTTTTGTGCAAACTGTCCCCAAAACAATTACCTGTGCTTGGTTTGTTTTCTCAGCGCATGCAAGCATCCTCTACTAAATCAGAGCTGAGCAGATATAGTCAAAGTCTTGCTTATCAGCACAGTACTTCACCACAGGATGAGATGAACTCTGTTTTCTTCATTACACTGTTCATCTCACAAGGTCAGCCTTAAAGTAATGTGGGTAATTTCGGGTACAAAGACATGGAGTTTCAGGCTTTGAATTTTATACAGAGATGATTTATGTTTTGTCTGACACCCACCTGAAAAGGTGTTGGGGTAGAGAAGCACATACAAAAGAAGAAATTTCCTGTTATATACCACCTATTCTGAGCTGCCTGTCTGCTAGAGAAGTTGTAAACCTGACTGCTTAACACACAGGTTTAAAGCTTTACATTCCTGCATCATTAATAAAGTGCCTGGGATAGCGTGGTCAATAAAGTCAATGTATTTGTTTTATAGAAATAAACCTCTTAGAATTGGCCTATGTAGTAGGCTATTTTTTTCTTGAAAAGACATGTCAAAGGGAATACAAACAAACCATAAACTTTGAATCAAGGCCCCTTCTGCTCTGTGGCATTGTAGCTCTCAAGGCTGAGAGTACGCTGCATGCGTCTGAATCTGGAAGACAGCAGACCTTTCGGCACCGATAATCTCTGAGATAATGCTAGTGAGTTCTATTTGTAGTAGCATACATTCAGTTTGCTTTAAGTTTGGGCATAAAAATGAATGCATACAGTTTATGTCTTGCCCATTTTTCACTTGCTTGTTTTTGTTACAATATTCTTCCTTTGCAAATCTGTGATCCTCTCCTTTTTTTTTTCTCTCTCCCTACTCCACTGATTCTCTCTTCCTTTTGTTGATAGTTTTGATCCTACACAGTTCTCTCTGCCTCATGTCTGTTGTTCTGCTGTTTAAATAAAGCATCTCCTTTCTTCTCATTCAATGAAATCCTACCTTCTGCTCACCTCAGTGATCTTCATTTCAATTATACCTCCCTTCTCCTTCCCACCTTCTTCTCTTTCACGTACACGATTGTGTTGTTCCACTCACATCATGACTCTATCTTTGTCACTGTATTTAACTTCTCTCCCCACTTCATCCCTCCCTCTGGAATCTCTGTTTCCCCCATGCTTTCTGCTCCTTCCAGAATGCTCAATATCATCTTTCAAAAGATCACTAAATCTTAATTGCATTCTTTTCAGCCCCTGCCTTTTACAGTGCAGAGAAGGGGAAAAAAAAAAATTAGCAGCAGAAGGTGAAGTTTAAGTTTGGAGAACAGAAACATTTGCAAGAGAGGAGGTTTCCAAAGGTGTAAACTGAAATGTCACACACACTGAAAATGTCACATAGAGGTCCTTATTTCAGAAGATGTTGTAACAACTATTTGCTACTCTGTTCCTTATCCAGACTGTTAAATCCAGATTCATGAATCATTTCATAATTAGAATTAACCCATAATATACTCCTTCCCTTAGTTTTCAGTGCAAGTGTTCTACTATCTCTATATGCAAATATCATCTTTTGTTCCATTTTCTGTGCTTTGTGCTGCAACGAAAAAGGAAGAAGATTATGTTCTTTTCTGAGTATAGTATTCTTAAGAGGTCTAAGTTGACTTCTGCTCTCTTTTTACTCATTTTAACTCAGAAATACAGTTTTCAGCATTTAAACAGTAGGACACAAAGATATGCAGTAAGTTTAGGTTTTCAATGTCTTCTTAAATTGCGTCTTTCAAACGCCTGAGAGAGAAAGTACTTATCCACTTTTGTGGACACTTTGCTGGTTAAAAAGTCTGTATACTGAGATCAGAGGAAAATTTATTCTGACCTGAGGATGTCTTACTAAAAATTACCAATATTCTGTCAGTTTTCTCCTGTTGAAATAAAGTGCATCTTGGGATACATATTTCAGCATATCTTTGCTACTACAGAAGAGATGAAGTTTTTCTCTTAGCAATAGTCCACAGGAAAAGGTATTTGGGGTATAAAATTAGTATCTTGAACTAGATACCATCTAGAAAGATGGTAGAAACTAGTGAAGACCCTGGAGACCAGGGATGATATGGTCACTGTGAAAGGATGAATGAAAGTAGGGGAGAGGCTGTTAAAGTTCTTAACCAGCAGGTATTATACAATACTTTAGTGGAGGTTTTGATATAATAAAGGCATTTTAAAACATAGGTGGTAAGATGTTTTATAGCTTTTATTCACTGTGCGCTGTGTCAAAGATTTGAAAGATAAATATCTAAACCGTGGCAGTCAAAAGAGATGAAGCAATTGCAAGAACTTTCTTTTTTCAATGAAACACAAAATCTTTGAAACCTTTCTTTTACTTTTTTGCTGGTTTCCATTTTAGTTATATCAGGTATAGATAGAAATGGCAGGCTTGACTTTTGAGTCTGAATTAAGCTAGAATCTCATTCAGAAAGCCATCAAAATTGTAAGATAAAGCTTAACAATGAATTGATGCTTTCTGTGAATTTAAAAACAGCCTGCACAACATTTCAAACTACTTGCAACCACTGACAATGTTTTGTTAGCAGGACCTTGAACAATGTTTCTGGCACTGCTCGTCTAAGGTAGTACATTCAATATGGTCATTAACATTAAATTTCTTGTAACTGCGTATGGAAAATACTAACAGGAAGAGAAAGAAGATAAAATTATTGAAATGCAAATTGTACTTTTGAGCTGATGGGAGGAATTAATTACTGTCAGTATTTGAGAGCAATGAACATGCTCCCTGCATCACCCCATCTCTCCCAACTTTTCTGGCTATTCTGAGCAATGCTTTGCTGGTAAAGGATTCAGCTGGCATCAAAAGTTAGCAGTACTATTTTTCTTCTGTAGTGGCAAGTCCAGCAGTCTTTTTGCGTACCAGTGGCAGTCATCACCATCTTTCTGCAACCCTGAGCCACCACTTCCAGAACACTTTACTTACAGATGAAGCTGTTTCAGTTGCCACCTACTTCTCATCTTCCTGGCAGTTTGTCCTCTGTATGAGACAAAGCAAAATCTTCTGTGAGACATTTTAAATACCACAGAACTGCAAATCACCCAAACTTCTTACCAGGACACTTCAATAATTTTTTGACTGATCGGAGTAAGGCAGAGGTGGGGGGGGAAGAGGCAACATATCTATATAAATTTCCATGTAGTGCTCTAGTATGTCTTTGTTAAATTTCGATCTTCTGCATAGACTTTTTAATTAATTCTTTGGAAAGTTGTTTATGTTGTTTTCTTCCTACACAGTGATTACCAGTGCTTCTACACTATTAATTATGGCTTAGGCTTAATATTATTCTCAGTAAACCCCTACCAGAATAATTTTTTTGATCAAACAAGACTAAAGATTATGTAACCCAGATAAAATACATGCAATTTCCTGTGAAAATTCTTCTGCTTTTGAAATAGAAACTTTTTTCGTTTTCATGTTTTTTTCTCCTGCAAGTGTCTTTTTAGCTATTAAGAAAAAAAAAAATCAGAACAATTCACTTTTAAAATGCCATAATTGAAAGTTCTACCTTTCATTTTCCTTTCTAAAAATCCCTTTTTGCCATGTTTGCTCCAAACTTTTGGACAATAATGTTTGTATTTTTCTGCAAATAAATTATTATTTTAAAATACCCCACAGTTATTTCAATATATAGGTTCTTTTGGCAGATTTAAGAAAGCTCAGATGGGCTGTGGGAAAACACCTGTTTACAGGTTTGTGGCAGTCTGCATTCTTTCTTCGATAATTTTTAGACATTGTTTTGTGAAATGTAGTACTTCATGTAATGAAAGCATCCTTCGCTTGCTCTGTCAATCGCATGCAACCTCTTTCAGTCTTGTTCATATAGCAGAAATGTTACGGTTTGTTTTTCCTCTGTAAAAGCTTTCTTGGGAAGAGCAGTCTGCTCTGGCAGACCTTCAAAGACAATTACCTTCCTCATTCTCATCCTATTTAACCCCTGGAATGCTGACTCCCCTCCGCACATTTTGCACTGTGCAAACTTCACACTATGCAGACAGCTTATAAAATGCAAAATTAGTTATTGTACAAAATAGAGAAATGGTAATGATGATTGGTTCAAGCACAGTAAAACAATTCATATTCTTTAAAATACCTGTAAGAACTGACTACACATTTTCAGGACACAAAAGTATAATTTGTTGTTGTCTTCAAAATTTATTACCATAGCATTATTATCTACACAGTAAACATAAAACAATGAATTTAAATGTCATTTAAGAATTAAGAGCCAGAATCAAATATTAAATTCCAGTGATACAAAATGTATTTGAATTAAATTCCCTCAGTGTTTTCTTATAGTATTCCAATGAAGGGGTCACTGTTCTTTCTTGCTACTGGTGTAACAGATTTCTTCTTACTTAATGAAATACTACTAGATATAGAGAGTTAGCCTTATAAGTGTGCTTAGGTTCTGAATGTGTCTGAAATGATTCAGTTGAAGGTATGACATTCTTATAAACCATGGTTATGAAACAACAAGATCTGAAAAATAATTTTCAGAATCCCAGGTATTCCCAAGTGTTTCCTATCCAGAAGAATAAGAGCTAATACACCTAATATTTTTTTCTTTGTTATAACCCTGAACATTTCTATAATTCTTTTATTAGTTATGTATTTTTAACTTTTGTATTTAATGTACCCTCTTAGCTTTTTAAATTTTATTGACTTTCAATTTTTAATATATTTTTGTTAAATACTGTTTTTATCAGATTCTGCTCATATGTATGGACAATTTTTAAGAAAATTATAGCCCATTTATTCAAAAGAAATGTAGTCCACACTTAAATAGCTTTGAAGCATCAGTATTTTTTAGCCTGTGTACGTGTTTAATTTGGAAAATTCACCATTTCTGGACTGATGTAATAATTATTATTACCAAAATTATCCAGAACAAATGTTTCTGTTCATGTAGTGAACTGAAGTGGCAGTAATGATATGCCTGTCTGCTTTGGTTATAAAGTTTGAATGTTCACTTCTGTCTAAAAAGACAACAGAGCAAAAATAAGTAAGAGAGTGGAAAGAACTGTGTAGCTTCTCTAAGGGAAGGTCACAAAAAGTTGGAACACATTTGGTAGTCCATGCATTATATACTTAATTGTATTCAGAAAATTAAAAATAATTGTTTAGTACTTTTAATAGTAGAGGAGTGTAATGGGTTTACGTGGCAAGGTTTTGGTAGCAGGGGGGCCACAGGGGCGGCTTCTTGAAAAGTTGCTAGAAGCTTCCCCTGTGTCTGATATAGCCAATGCCAGCCGGCTTTAAGAACAAACCCACTGCTTGCCAAGGCCGAGCCCATCAGCGACGGTGGTAGCGCCTCTGGGATAACATAGTTGAGAAGAAAAAAAAGTGTTGGGGCACAGAAGCGGCAGCCAGAGAGGAGTGAGAACATGTAAGAGAAACGTCTCCGCAGACCCCCAGGTCAGTGCAGAAGGAGGGGCAGGAGGTGCTCCAGG
>JAVKLA010000030.1:24319200-24348171 GCA_034782735.1 Sagittarius serpentarius | reverse complement strand
TGAGCTGCCCAGGGAAGTGGTTGAGTCACCATCCCTGGAGGTATTTAAAAGATGTGTAGACGTGGTGATTAGGGACACGGTTTAGTGATGGATTTGGCCGTGCAACGTTAATGGTTGGAGTCAATGATTTTACAGGTCTTTTCCAACCTAAATGATTCTATGATTCTATGACGTACAATAACTAAGGACCTGAAGGCATTTGAGGCCAGGTGCATGTACATAATCCTTAGTAAGCACTTACAGATTCCGTTTTTTAAAGTTAGTTTATTTGCTAAGGATTTTTTTTCTGCTGAGTCATCTGACTTTGGAGAAAAACAGCTGTTGATTTTCCCAAACCAAAATTATTTTACTGCAGCAGCTTAAATTGCTGACCCAGTTTTGAGGGTGGACACTTCTGAATAAGAGCATGTCTGTAAATGGGATATGAAATAACATATTTTTTGTGTCTCAGGAATTTATTTCTTCAAGCCAAATAACCTTCCTCACACAACTATACACATACAAACATGCATCTGATTTATCTCAGTATCTAATCGTAGGTAAAAGATATTGCTGGTTCCCATGGCAACTGCAGTTCAGTATATTCATTGACCTTTTTCTCGTCAGTATTTGCCTTATTATTCAGCACAAAAAGCTTCTTGTCATATCAATAAGAATTCTGATATTTATAGATCTTAATGCTTTCCCTCTGTCCAGTCTAAGACATATTACTTTTGAGAAGTCCAGTCTGTCACAAGAAAACTTAATTTAGATGTAAGAAGCATTGGGGCTGTTCTTGAGTATTATTTATGTATGCTGCATCTATTATTTGAACACACAGCAAAAGATTTTTTTTCCATCTGTTTTGACAGGCTCACCCCTTCAGAGAATTTATTTTATCTCTAATGTGAGAAGCTGATTCCATTGGCACTTCTGGCACAAACTTAAAACGCAAAACACAAAAGAGCCAGCATGTCTATTCTTGTCTCAGAGAGATAAAATTTATTATAGAGAGAAGAAAGAGCTACAAATATTCTGCTTGATTTTTTTTAAACTTTTCTAATGGAAAAGGAGCCAATAATGCAAGATGCAATCCTTCCCTGTATCACTGTGTAGGGTCTAAGCTTGAACTTCAAAGGATATTTGCCTTTCATGTGTCTTCATTCTGCTATTTGTAGAGCAAAGTTGGGCCTCTATGTTTTCCTGACTTAATCCAGTTTAAGTTTTAAAGCCTTAGGTGTCTATGATTTGATTACCATAGCATGAGACTATTACACATTTTGAATATGTTTTGCCTTAGTATTTTATGTGTATATATATATAGTGTGTGTATATATATATGGCAGTAATTTTATATAGCTTTTCTGTGCCTATCCATAAACTACTGATAACTTAGACATACTAAGTCAGAAGTGATCAGGAGTAAAACAACAAAATACATCTGCATTTGTATTTTAAAAATGCTGTAAATGGAAGAACGCATTTTATGAAACAATTCTAGTATTTGATAGGAGACAAGTAGTTCTGTTTAAAATTTAGTCCAGACGTACTGAACCACCAGGAACACACGTTACAGAGCAACATTATTTTTTAAAATACAGGTAATGAAGGATTTTTCTGGCTTTTTCTGTAACTTTTCAGTTTAATTGTCTGTTTCATAACTCTCTCAGACAATTGATCCAAGTTTTCTGTCTCTGCCTGCATTATTTACATAAATTATGAATTTATTGAAGAAATTTGCAAAACCATGTTCTTAAAAAGATGTAAGGTCAGCTCAGAAGCTTATAAATTGTTTTTTTTGAGGGAATCAAATCATATTAAACTTTCATCCTGTAAGAGCAAAGTGAAAATCTTCTTGTTTGAGATTTGAATTACTGTAATTATAATTTTAAAAGAAGGATAACTGATGTTCACTTCATTCAGAAATTTCATGGATATGAATTAAGCAATAGACATGCCAACAACCATAAACACATTGTAAATGATCGTGTTTTCTGTTTGTTGAAGTATGAAGCTTTCTACGGAAAGGAGCATCTAACGGTTTCAGGCACTCGTCTCAAAAGACTTTCCAACCCCTCTGCAAATCACTACCACAGGGCTGGAAATATCTATTCTACAACTCCCTGTAAATTGAATATACTTATTCTGCCCAATTAATACATTTTCCTCTCAAACTTTTCTCTTTCTCAGTACACAGTATTTTCCTACTAAATGATTAAACCTAACTCCTTTATGTCTGCAGGTTAACCTCTGCTATCATTACATATAAAGCTGTGTCTTGATAAATGTGTATTTGTTGTTATCCTAGTTGAAAAGGCAACTTATACTTGGTTAATTGCTGGGCAACTTTCCATTCTTTCATAAATTCTTGTAGTTTCTATCCTTTTTTTTTTTTATTTCCCTGCTATGACAAAGGGAATGTTAATAGCTTACCAAGGAAACATTTCCTTCCAAATATTACTGAAGTTTCATAAAACTAACTCCAATATAGCCTCAGGCATCTTTGGGTCTAAAAAGTTAAAATCAAAATAAACCTGAACACCTTTATGAGTTTAAGCAATCAACAATTTCACAGGAGGAGGAGAAGGAAAATGGATAGGAAACTAACTTTTACATCCAGAAAATGTGCTGTATACTTATACGACACTCTCTTTAGTGGTCATGCACTAGAGAAAATAGTAATCGCCTAGTAAAGTTATTTGCACTGTTTGGGTAGTTTACAGATTTACTGGTATTCCAGGGAGGTTGAGATAATGTTTACTCTGATCATGCCCTGAACAGGATAACCTTTCAGGATCTCTGACCCAATAAATCTGTTTTCCTCTGTACTCAGTAGCTGCCTGCCTTTGGCAGCCAGTCCTCTCCCCTCCATCTTGCACCACATTACTGACTGCAGTCTTATCAGTCCAGACCTCTGTGTCTGCTGTTCCGATAGGTTTGATTACCAGCTATCTCCTCTCTCAGCCTGCCCGGTGGAAGTTATTATGTGAGAACATGCCTGCTACATTTCCAGATTTTTATCTAGTATTGCGTGTGCATCAGTTGTCAGGAGTGCAAAAGGTATGTTAAGTGAATTTTAAACCAGACTAGTCACTCTTATGCACAGTAGTAGATTAAAAAAAAAGATTACACTGTTGCTATGAAAATAAGGTGTGTAAAAATTTTGTATTTAATTTAAAAGCATTCTTTATTTATTTTAAACACATGCCCCCCATATTTTTTTCTTGAAGGAAACACTTTTCTATGAATATTTTTACCTCATGATAGAAAATGTTTATTCTTTATATGTAATCATAATTTCCCATATTCCATCTTACGTTTGTTGCCTCTCATCCTGTTACTGTGCAGCTCTGAAGAGGGTCTGGCTCCATCTTCTCTGTATCCTCTGGTCAGGCAGTTTTAGACAGTGATAAGGTTTCCCTGATCTTTCTCCTCTCAAGGCTGAGGAGGCCCACCTCCCTCAGCCTGGGATGATCCAGGTCAAACGAATCATTCGGGAAAAACCACCTTGGACATTTTAGGCTTGGAGGTCCATCAACCATACACTGTTTTATCACATAGCTCTTGGATCATATCCTTTATGTAGTTCTGAATAATTCAGTGGAGAAAAAATGAACGTGCTCTAAAAGAGGGCCATATGAGAAACAAAACATTGACTGTTCTTCAGCTCAGTTTATTTAGTACTAGGGATCCTAGAGGAAACACTGAGTAGAGAATATACCTCATGTATCTCTAGCTTAGCAAAGTTTATTCTTCTAGGTGTCAGTGTAGGATCAATGGCTGATAGCAAAAATTTACAGCTCTGGACCTATTTCAAGTAAGCTTGAAATTGTTAATTTGGTTTCCAAATGTAGATCGCCATTCAAAAATACAGTCAAATAACTGTTGGACTCCAGATGTCCACATTGTGAAATATATGATTGAAATCAAGCTTGTCACCTGAATTTTTATGCATTAATATGGGAAAGAAATTGTTAAATTGCAGCTTTGTGTAATTTTTACCTTTATTGTTCAATAACTATTTCTTCATGACCTTTTTTTAAATTTCATTTAAATAGTTCAAAATCAGTCATCTTTGGAAGCAGCCTTACTCTTGGAGGTACATTAAAATAAGGAGAATTGTTTGTCTTCTAGGAGGAGCAGAAAGCATGACAGCCGAAGATCATTTCAGATCCACAGATACAGCTTAAAATACATAGAGATGTTCATAGAGGACTGCTGAATATTGTATCCTCTTGTCCTGGTTTTGGCTGGGATAGAGTTAATTGTCTTCCTAGTAGCTGGTACAGCGCTGTGTTTTGGGTTTAGTATGAGAAGAATGTTGATAACACCCTGATGTTTTCAGTTGTTGCTAAGTCGTGTTTAGACCAAGTCAAGGACTTTTCAGCTTCTCCTGTCCAGCCAGCAAGACGGCCGGAGAGGCACAAGAAAGCTGGGAGGGGAGACAGCCGGAACAGCTGACCCAAACTGGCCGAAGGGGTATTCCATACCATGGGACGTCATGCCCAGTATATAAAACTGGGGGGAGTTGGCCAGGGGAGGAGCGCTGCTTAGGCATCGGTGGGCAAGTGATGAGTGATTGCATTGTGCATCACCTGTTTTGTATATTCCAATCTTTTAATTATTCTTGTCACTTTCCTGTTGTTGTTAGCATAATTTTTAGTTTCTTCCTTTCTGTTCTATTAAACTGTTCTTATGTCAACCCACGAGTTTTACTTTTTTTCGGATTCTCTCCCCCATTCCCACTGGGTGGGGGAAAGTGATTGAACTGCGTGGTGCTTAGTGGCTGGCTGGGGTTAAACCACAGCACCTCCGTAGCACAGATGAAACACACAGAAAGAAAACCTTGCTTCCTTGCTTGCTTTCCTTATCTGTTTCTTTCCTTCTTACTTGTGTCGTAATTCAGTAATTGGAGCAGCTTTTCTTTGTTTGCCCCTGCCCTAAAGATTTGTATATTCAGGAAGAGAAATTTTAAGGAAAAAGACTCCTAGCCTCTAGTCAGTGATCATTCTACTGGTTAACATCTTATCTTTTGTGTCTGAATTTCCTTACATTTGTTTTTGACATTTTTTTCAAGAAGTTTTAAGTTGGGTTCTCAACTACATCAAAGTTTTTCATGTGGAAAGTTTGTTTTATAAGTGTTATTTTCTTTACCTTTTTTCACATTTCTAGTTTTTCTTTATATATTTTTCTTGCTATATGTAAGATATATCATGAAAGAGGATTTTTTTTCTTATTATTTCAAGTTAAAATAAAACAGAATTACAAAGGAAAAAAAAGAAGACTTACGAGAGTTTTAGTCATTTTCTTCAACCCTTCTACATGGTTTATGGAATAAAGTCATTATTCTTTGACCAAACTCCTTATAATATCAGTGGAAAGTTCCCTGCTGATGTCTGAAAGCAGAACTCAATATGTAGACTAGAACAGAAAAGAACAGAGTATTTTCAGTTGGAAGGGACCTACAAAGATCATCTAGTCCAACTGCCTGACTACTTCAGGGCTGACCAAAAGTTCAAGCATGTTATTAAAGGCATTGCCCAAATGCCTCTTCAACACTGACAGTAATGGGTCATCAACCACCTAACTAGGAAGCCTGTTCCAGGGTTTGACCACCCTCTTGGTTAAACACGTTTCCCCCTGTCAGGTCTGAATCTGACGCAGCTTTGAACCATTCCCACACATCCTGTCACTGGATACCCGGGAGCAGAGCTCAGCATCTCCATCTCCACTTCCCCTCCTTGGGAAGCTGCAGAGAGCAATGAGGTCGCCGCTCAGCCTCCTTTTCTCCAAACTAGACAAACTCAGAGTCCTCAGCAGCTCCTCACAGGGCATTTCTTCCAGCCCTTTCACCAGCTTTGTTGCCCTCCTCTGGATGCATTCCAGGACCTTCACATCCTTCTTAAATTGTGGGGACCAGAACTGCACACAGTACTCAAGGTGATGTTGCACCAATGCGAAATGCAGCATTTTATTTTGACATAAAAATTTGGACAGAAGAAAACCCAAAGTCCCAGCCTAAGCAAATCTATAATAATTGATTTTTAAAAAGTAGTTATATTATTTGATTTACTTCCAATTTAATAATATTATAAATCAATATTTTCTAATGTATTGCTTGAAAGAATGTATGAAGAGTGCTCTATCAACTAGGATTTATTTTTCAAGGGAAATTGTTCATACTGATTTTTCAGATGCTCTTTAAAATATATTCAAACTGTAATCTTATTTTAAAGCTGGTTTTACGGACAGTTTTTCCTTTTAACATAACTCTTTTTTTTTTCTTTACAAATGTGCACATTAATTTTGTATGCAAGACATGCTTTCAATTATTATTACTCTTAATGTTTAATTATTGATGATGTAAAGGCAAACTGATAAAGAAGTCACCTTGAATTTTTTTTTAATATACAGCTGGAGTCTGCAACTGAAGAATTAAGGTTATATTATTCCTCACCGTGAAGTCTGCTAACTACCTTTACAGTGGATGTTTCAACAGGATGCTGAAGGGACTCACAGTGTTACATATAAACTGTGAGAGCGCAGAAATCCATTAATAATGTTATCTTTTGAAATTTCTTGAGTATTTCTCTCTTTATTTTTTTTTTTTTAGTAGTCTTCTGAGATAAGAAAAGAAACTTAAGGAGTGTTATCCTTGATGGGCAAAAGGAAGGAGGGAATACAAAAAAAAAAAGGAATCTTTTCACCTTCCTATTTGCTGAGTATAGCACTTTGGAGTGAAAGATGCTTCTGTCTTGAAAACTGGAGGTAATCCATGTAAAAAAACACTTCTGCTTTTTAAAAAAACAATTTTAAGATAAGGAAAATTTTAAAGAAATATCAAGAATTCTACTGCAGTCATGCCGATTCTGCTGTTAATAGATGAATACTGCAATAGAACAATAAAAAGAATGTGTGTAACGTTATAAAAAGTAAACCTATCCAGAACTTTGTCCCCTGACAAGATAGTGAAATCCACACAGCAGAAATGCTAAACAGGGAAAAATGTAGGACCACAGCCCTGGATTTATTGAGAACAGAATTCAACCTTTTCAGAGATCTACTCAGAAGAATCCTAAGGGATATGGCCCTGGCAAGAAGAGGGATCCAGGAAAACTGGTTGATGCTCAAAGATCACTTCCTCCAGGCTCAAGCAAGTTCGATCCTAATGAGCAGAAAATCAAACAAAGGCAGGAGGTGGCCTACATGAATGAGCAAGGAGCTCCTGACTCAACTCAGACATAAAATGCAGTGTACAAGAAGAGGAAACAGGGGCAGGTGATCCAGGAGGATCACCTAGTTCCAGTCTTTCAGGAATGAGGTTAGCAAAGCCAAGAAAAGCTTGGAGTTGACTCTGTCAAGGGATGTGAAAGGTAAGGGGAAAGGATTCTTCAGTTACTTAAACAGCAGAAGACGATCAGGGAAAATGTGGGCCTGCTGCTGAATGGGGCAGGGGACTGCTGACAAATGAAATGGAGGCCAATGTACTCAGTGCCTTCTTTGCCTCAGTCTTTCCCAACAAGACCAATCTTCAGGTATGCCGGGTCTCTGAGACCAAAGGGAAGGTCTGAAGCAAGGAAGACTTACTCTTGATGGAAGAGAATCATGTCAGGGAACATTTAAACAAGCTGGATGTACATAAGTCCATGGGGATTGATAGGTTGCACCCACAAATGCTAAGGGAGTTGGCTGATGTCATTACAAGGCCATTCTCAATTATATTTGAAAGGTCATGGCAACTGTGGGAGGTTCCTGAAGACTGGAGGAGAACAAATGACATGCCTATCCTCAAGATGGGCAAGAAGGAAGATTCAGGGACCTACATGCTGGTCAGCCTCGCTCAATCCACAGGAAGGTGGTAGAGAAAATCCTCCAGAAAAGCATTGCCAAATATATGAGGGACAAGAACGGGACTGGGAGTAGTCAGCTGGGATTTATAAAAGGGAAATCACGCCTGACTAACCTGATAGCCTACAGTGAGGTGACAAGCTTGATGGACAAGAGGAGAGCAGTGGATATTGTTCACTTCAACTTTAGTAAGACTTCTGCCACTTTTCCCATAACAGCCTCATAGACAAGTTGACAAACTATGGGTTAGATAAGTGGACGATAATATGGACTGAAAATTGGCTGAGCAGTCAGGTCCAAAGGGCTGTGATCAGTGGCACAAAACCCAGTTGGAGGGAAGTCCCTAGTGGTGTACCCTGGGGTCAACGCTAGGGCCAATACTATCTAATGTCTTCATTAATGACCTGGATGCTGAGACAGAGTGAAGCCTCAGCAAGTTTGCAGATGATACAAAGTTGAGAGGTGTGGCTGATGCACCAGAGGGTTGCTCTGCCTTTCAGAGGGACATGGGCAAACTGGAGAATTGAGCAGAGAGGAATCTCTTTAATTTCACCCAGGAGAAATGCTATGTCCTGTACTGGTGGCAAAATAACCTCAGACCCTAATACACTCTGGGGGCTGATTGGCTGGAAAACAGCTCTGCAGAGAAGGACCTCAGGGTTCACGTTGACCATGAGCCAGCAATGTGCTCTTACAGCAAAGGCAGTCAACAGCCTTCTGGGCTGCATTACGTGGTGTTGACAGCAGGTAGAGGGAGGTGATCCTTCCCCTCTGCTCAGCACTGGTAATGCCACATCTGCAGTATTGTGTCCAGTCCTGGGCTCCCCAGTACAAGAGAGATGTGGAGTTACTAGAATGACAGAACCATAGAATCATAGAATGGTTTGGATTGGAAGGGACCTTTAAGATCTTCTAGTTCCAACCCTCCTGTCATGAAGAGGGACACCTTCCACTAGATCACATTGCTCAAAACCTCATCCAGCCTGGCCTTGATCACTTCCAGGGAGGGGGCATCCACAAATTCTCTGGGCAACTAATTCTCTGGGTAACTACGATGAGTTCAGCACAGGGTCACTAGGGTTATTAAGGGATTCAACATCTTTCATATGAGGAGACATAGAGAAATGGGATTCCAGCCTGAAGCAGTGAAGGCTCAGGGTGATCTTGCCCATGTATATAAACACCTGATTGGAAGGAGCCCTACTCAGCAGTATCCAGTGACAGGACAAGAGGCAATGGCTACAAATTGAAACACGTGAAATTTCATGTGAAGGCAAGAAAATACTTTTTTACTTGCAAGGGTAATCAAACACTGGAATAGGTTGCTCAGAGAGGCTGTGGTGTTTCCATCTATGGAGATACTCAAAACCTGAATGGACACAATCCTGGCTGACCTTGCTTGAGCAGGTGGTTGAACTAGATGATCTCAAGAGATCCCTTCCAGCCTCAATGACTCTGTGATTCTGTTTTCCCCTTCTAGCTCATCAGCCCGTTCTTTGGTGTTAACCTTGTATATTTTCCTTCAGGTAAAAGTCACAACTTCATTTAAAAAAAAAAAAAGTTCCTGGGCTTGTAGCTATTTCAAAGTGACTATTGCATGAGATACAGGCAAACCAAGCCTTTCCAAAACAAAGGATACATGGACTATAGGATCTAGATCAGTTGTCTTCAAATATTTTACTTTTATCCTAGTATGTGACCTAGATGTATCATACTGAGTTTGTTTACATTATGTCCCTTGAGGGATTCTGTAGTACTTCCCCAGATAAGATTCTTATTGGTCATGGTGGTAGCAGAGGAACTCTAACAACAGGTTTTTCCTTGGCTAAACATTTATGCAGCAACTGTACAGAATTGTAGCATTTTTAAAGACATCTTTACATGCTCACTATCTCAGCTTCAACTCTTATCTATAGCTGTAACCAGAGGGTAGGAGCGTGAGTCTCTGGTATTTTTAAGGTAATGCATTCAGACATACTGAAGTTTTTCAAATGTCCAAGATCACCTTAAATCTTGCATAACAAATAACTTGTTAGAAAAGCTGGAATCTCATATTTAAGACATTATGTGCTGTACCTGCAATACAGCAGAATGAATGACAACATTTTTCATAAATGAAATATATTTTCCTTTTGAGGTTAGACCACCATTTACTTTAATTTAATCAATTTAATTAAATGGAAATAGTGGCATAATCCCTCAGGGAGTATGTGCTTCACTTATGAAGTATTCCATCAAAAATATTTGAAATCTGAGCAGTTTTCTCTCAGTAGGTGTGCAGAGCATATATAGATATGAACTCCCAGAGCTAAAGTAATTTCCCAGTTGTGTCAAAAATGGCATCTTTTGTTGTGCAGAAACAGGATAAAAAAATGAGCACAGTAAATTTATTTTCATATAAAGTTCTCTCATAATTTTGTCATAATTTCACACTGATTTTTAAGTTCATGAAAGCTATATGATATTAGATAATCACTAAATGACACACTAAACATTACCTTAGGATACAGTTTTCCATTTTCTTGAGATCAATTTATTATGGAAGAGAGGATAAAGTTCTCAGAGTAATATTTGTTCATAATTCAGCAAATTATTATATAATTTGGGTGTTATTTTCTATAATGATACAAAAGTCTAAAAATAACATTTCATAGGTAAGACATTGTTGGTAGGGTTGTCAAAATTGTAAGTGATGGTGCTTACAGGCTGTTAGTAAACTACGTTTT
Source organism: Sagittarius serpentarius (assembly GCA_034782735.1). Taxonomy (NCBI): domain Eukaryota; kingdom Metazoa; phylum Chordata; class Aves; order Accipitriformes; family Sagittariidae; genus Sagittarius; species Sagittarius serpentarius. The sequence goes on along the minus strand of JAVKLA010000030.1, from coordinate 24,337,618 downwards.
TAATAGAAATTTATTTTTTGTTTTAATTTCTATCTAGAAATATTAAATTAAAAAATAGCTTTAAGCAATTATACACAAATTATTTGGAAGACTAAATTTTCAAATTATTTACATTAATCACAAATTTAGAAAAAGTTTTCATTCTGCTTAGTTATGCTTTGCAGCACAAGTGAGACAAACCTTGACATAGAGAATAGAATGAGCAAGGAATTCTATTGTGAGTTTACAGGAATTGTGATGACTTTCTGATTTGGTTTGTTTAATCTGTATAGGCTCTGAACAAAGAGAGAAGAGGATGGAAGACTACAAGGCCCCATGAGTGGAATACAAGTAGATGGATCCCTGCCACATGGTCCTATCCTGTAACAAGATCTGGTCTCTTGAATCATCTAATTTTCTTTGCAAAACTCCAAAGTTTTGTGCACAAGCAGATGACAAGGCTAATAGATGTGGTAGAAACATTTTATAATCAAAGAAACTTTTGAGTAGTAGGAACCTTGGGAGTTTGTCTGGTACAACTCCCCTCTTAGAGCATTGATGTTAAAGCAGGTTCCTCAGGGTCATGTCCAGGCAAGTGCCATGCATCTCCAAGGATGGAGATTCCAGAGCTTCTCTGGGAAACCTGTCTCTGGTTTATAACACTCACATGGTGACATTTTTCTTCCTTACATATGATCAGAACTTCCCTTGCTGACATCTGCCAGCTCCTTTAGCAGCCTTGGATATGCCTGAGCTTGTCCCCGTTATCGGGACATTCAATGAACTTTAATGCATCATCTTTAGTGAAGCAGAAACCAGTATGCTGAAAATAGAGAAACTTAATATTTTAGCAGCACTTTACAGAAAACATGTATACTAATACAAGTACACCCCAGCACCTTGACATGCTGGAGACGATCACAGCTTTTGTTTGTGTTTGGCAACTTAATCCACTGTGGGGAGTATCTAGTGTGCCATTTATAGTATCTGATAAAGAAAACAGGAGGTTGTATAACTGATAAGAGAGCGCCTTTTTTTGGTATCTCTCCTGCAGTCTTAATGAGAAATACATACAGAGCTTTGTCAAAGTGCTTGGGTTTTATCTTACCTATTGTTTGTCTTGTTTTTTGGAAAGTTTTGTGCACTGTCCTCCTCAAAATTCTGAAGAGGAAAAAAAAACCAACACCCAAACCCCCCAGAACTTTGTTCCTAATCCATTATAACAATAACAGTACTGTCATTGTCAGTGTAAAGGTAAAGCAGGGAAAAAAGAAGTGCAACTAAAGAGACTATGACAAAAGATTTTGAGGAGTAAAACTCATAATATACACAAAATTAACTCTGCATTATCACTACATGGATCTCAAACAGGGAAACAGTCTCTGAACAAAACCTGATGATGGTATGATAGTATTTACCTGATGCATAATACCTCCTGGTTAGGAATGTTGTTTACTGTGTATTGATTTCAGTCTGTATTTAATCAATGCTGTGGAAGAGAGAAAGAACAGATGTTCCTTAAGGATACCAATTACTTATGGGGCTTAAGACTGAGGTAAAGAGAATTGGGACTATGAATTACATGGATCACAGTAAATCCTTTTCCCTCATGACTACCTAGGTACTTCTCTTGCTGCTTAGCATTAGCAAGTTTTTCATACTGAGCTTTAAACTTTTTAAGATGTACCATTCAACTAGCAGGTTGGCTGCGGGTTAAGAAGCCCCCCCGGGTGATCCAGTCCTTGCCTTTGTGCATTAGCGTAACCTTTGCAGTGAGATTCTAGCAAAGCATATTAAGGCATCTGTCCATATTTATGAAGTGTGTGGTTAGGAATTTGCTGTTTGAATCTGAATGGGCTTATTTGGTTTAAGAGGAATTCTTGATTAATCCTCTCTCTACTGTTCATTTTGTGGCCCTGCCTTAGGTTTCTTTAAGAGACAGCATTCTTCGTATTGGTGGGTGGTGTTTCTGGGAGACAGGAATACATCAGTGACTGTTTCTCTTCACTTCTTGTTACCTCAGTGTATTTTTTCAGCACTCCTTTAGACTGTGTCTTTTGTCTACACAGTTAACTTGTGTGAAACATTTTGTGTTTATAGCTTTCAAAATTTTCTCATCTAGGAATCATTACTGATTTCAGCAGTGAATTTCTGTCTAGATTTGTCTACTTAAAATTTTAACCCTGGGAATTGCAGAGGGATGGAATCACATTTTTATCTGGAAGTTCTTGCACCACATATTAGTGCTAAATCTACAGGTCATCATCTCTCTGCTTGCTTGGGATTGTTAGATATTCAACTGCATTTTTATTTAAGAGCTATATAGGTTATTAAACTGCATGCACATATTCAGAGGTTTTAGATAGGATTTCATTTTCTGCTTTCATCAACATAGCCAAAACCACTAAATTTCTTTTGCTCAAGTGATGCAGTTGGAAAAAATACTTTTTTATTTTTAGAAAAAATGTTGAAAAGAGAAAGAGGTACATTGTATTAAATGACTCCTGCTTCAAGCATATTTCACTACATTTTAACTTTTAAAAATTGGTTATTCTTTATATTAACTGAAGACTTTGTTCCACTATCAACTTATTTACCTAATGTAATACATTCAGCTTCTGAATGTGCCTCTAAATGTATAACACAAAATATCTAAAAATGAATTCTTCATCCAATAGCCCTAATTAAGCAGAATCTTGATTATTAGAGTGAAAAAAACAAAACCACACCTTAATAAATATAGCCTCCCATCTTTGAATTAATTACATGCTCTGTGTGTACTTAGGCTGTCCAATCTATGGAAAATAATTTTTTCCTTTACCAAGGCTTTCTGAATGATGCACATATTAGTATAATGGGTGTCATACTGAGATGCTAATAGCACTCCTGCAGGTTTTCTCTTTGTGGATAAAATATTTTTACAAATTTTGCAGATTATACCATTTTCTTGCTTTGAAGGGGGATTTTTCTCACTGGGGAAAACTTTACATTATATTGTAATTACACATAAATGCATTTAGTTGTTATTCATGAGTCCTAATTATCAAGCTATAATTACAAAACTTATCTCTGATAAAGTAAGCAACGTATCCTCCCACGCCATCTTCCTTGCTTTTAACCTGTGAAAAAAATTATAAATACTTATGAGCAAAGTTCCATAAAGGGTTAGAATACAAACCTGTTAAGTGCATCAAAGGCTGTTAAATTGCATTACAAGACCAAGCAACACAAGACAGTCATTTGTTGTGGAGAAAATTCTGACGTAGTTTTCAAGAGACAACACCAGCTTCTGCTCTTTCCGTCTGCTCATCCTTGCACAGCTTGGCCCTTACTCCTCCAACGTGACTTTTGAAACCACAGGCTTGTTCAGCAGTCTCTGGTATGTGACCCGCTAAAAAGGCTTTGGAAACAGTGACAGGGCTCTGCAGTGATAGCAGGGCTGGGTCTGAATGGATTAGCTGCAGGTTTGCAAACAAAATAACTACACAGGCATTGAGGTAGTCCAGCAACACATGAACTCCTGAGCCCATATATGCTAATTAGCCTTGTAGGGAAGCAGTGCTAATTATTTTCTTATTTCTCTCTAGAGTGGCATGCATTATACAGCATAGACAACCTTACAGATTCACCACCTCACCAAACTTGGTTCTTCTCTTCTTCCTTTTGACAACTTAATTCTTTCCTTTTGTTTCATGTGGCTGTCAGTCACACCCAGCCACTCTGCATGCCCTTTTTGGTTTTCATTTGGGTCTGTTATTTAACTCTTCTTGCTGCAAAAACTTAATGATATCATGGTCCTGGCTGGTTCATCTGGAACCTGCTTAAGGTGAAAATCAAAAATAAAATGAAAATATTTTAAATCTGAAGTTTTTTGCCAGTTTTCTTTCAATACCACACCTGGAATCTTCTGTCATAATGGTCGATGTATTAATTAAGAATAATTTATGCAAGACTTGTCCTTTCTTCTGGTCATAATGTGTCTACAAAGACATCATTAAATCAGATAAAATGGAGTTTTTTTCAGTTTCATAAGATTTCAAGAAACACCTTAATAATTTTACTTTTTTTTTTAATTTCCAGAGATTGTTTAAGCAGTGATATTTTTCCCCTGAAGATATATTATTGTTTTTGTAACCTACTGTTTATACTTATTTCTATAAACAGATTATCCTGAGGAAATGACCTGAAATGCTTGAGAACAATATGGAAAATGGGCTGGGTCCTCTTTAGGAGGTAGGCAGAGATTGAAAAATTACTAAGGAATAAAAAGCCTAATCAGAATATTTCCTTATCCTGTCCTGTGAAATCTTGATCTTGTAAAATCTGACAACTTTTAAAATTTGTTTTGGGCATGATTGTGCAACTCACAGTATATATAGTTGTAGAATATTTTATTTTTGGTATCTGTGGGATGCTATGAACTCTATACATTCACTCTTTCTTTATGGTTTCCTGTAATATTCTTCGTTTTTAAAATCCCAGCCTGTACTGGTGTCCCTAAATTTTAGGTGTACGAGGCAGCTGAATAAAGAAAAATGATTGAATTAAGCTGAATAATTATTATTCAGTTTAGAAAAAGAATGCATAAGTATCTCCTTCTCTCTGCAGTCTCCAAAAACCTCTTAACTTACCTTACATTGTCTTGCATATCTCAAGAACTTCAGGCCTTCTTCATTAGCAAAAATATAATACGGAAGATGGACATCCACTTGGAGCAACTCTTGATAGGTCCTGTGAAATTCTTAAATACAAGTTTAATACAAGGGGGATTGACCCTTAGGGAAGTGATTTTTGAGGATATGAACCCTAAAACAATTTTTTTTTTCCTTTAAAAACTGTGGCTCATCATCATACAGTAGTTAACCAAAACAAAGATATGCCACTACAGATCCAATGTAGATGTATACAAACATTATATTTTTAGGAATCTCTGTGGCTGATTGTTTTCTTAGCTGACAAGGTGCCTGCATATGAACTGTTGTCATGTTGGTATCCTAATGTACACAGGAGATAAATAAAAGTTGATCTGTGCAATATTGACTGAAAATCATGCTCCAGGAAAAAGTTTCTGTGACTATCAAAAGCAGTTACTCCTAAAAACATAGTCTGCATCAATATCAATATTTATCTGGTAAGATTTAGGAATGTGAAGGACAGGAATACTTCACATTTTTGCTTTTTAAATCTTTTTACATTACATTTCTACTTAGGAGCTTATCTTTGGTTTGTTTTTTTTTCAGTCTAGTATTACTTAGCTTAATAATTGTTTTACTTGAACATTCCTTCTTTTCATTTTTCTTAATTAATGATGCATACTTCAAGATCCTGTTCGTTTGCAGAAATGACAATTCTACAAAAACATCTCTTTTAAAAAAGGTAAGTCTTTAGCATTCTTAGTATTCCTTACTCTTCCAAGGAACTTTTAAGGCTGTTGTTATTATTCTGGTTACTTAGGTGATAGTCAACTAAGATGTTTTGTGATTGAACAAAATTCATGGGGTTTGTTCAGTTTTGACAGAGTCTTGAAAGTAGAACTGATACTGTTTTTAGTGAATGAATCAAACTTGTAGGACTGTTAATTTATTCCAGAATTTTCTTTGTCTTCCTAGGCTGTACTTTCCTCTTCATTATATCACTTACTCTAGTGGGCAGTTCTAATTAAGGCTGTTTTGTCTTGATTTACAACATACAAATATCCTCATCTGGAACCTGCTTAAAGCCAAAAATAGTAAATCATAAATCATTATCAATTAACAGTTTATGCTACAGTATGTAATGAGAAAAAATTGATTTCTTACTGGCAATTACTAAACATTAAGACAAATGTGCTATATAAAAGAAGTCCTTCTAGCAGTATAATATTGGCATAAGCAATCGAAGCAATATCATGATTTCTCCAAAATCCTCAGAAGCTATTTGTGGATCTTCTGCTGATATATAAACTGGGTTAAAGAAAATGTGCTGTATGTATTGTTAGGCATATGCAGTAAAAAGAGATTGTTAATCTCCCTTAATAGCTTCCATGGACTCTTTTACTACAGCAAGGCATGTAAGAGTGATCTTAAATCATTTAGCTAAAACTCTTGAACATATGCTTAACTTAAAGTATATCTTTTGACATCTTGATGAATAGATATTTTCCTGAATAAAATTCTATAGAAGGTGTATTTATTTTTCATATATTTTAATAAATTATCTCAATTCTCACCAAGCTGAGAAATAATTGCTTAGTTTAAGAAGAATTTATAATATGATCTTTGCATATAGAGCAAGGAGTTTGGGTCTTTTAGATTTTGAACTGGAAGTGGTAAATAAATTTATTCTAAACCCTGACAAAAACTGTGGAAAAATAATAAATTCAAAATCATATAACAGTAAGAGAGGTATATGTGCCCTCAGAATTATTCTTTCAGCTCTACTTCTGATGGTGATTTTATTAGCTTTCAGGTTAGGAGGACTGAAGCTGAAGTAATTGTCCTATGAATTGTTTCCCTTTGCTCTCCATTTGATGTAACATCCTTAATACATATTAATCCATGAGTACTTTTTATTGGCGTTTACATGAATATTAGGTCATTGTTCTGTAGTCTATCACTTACCTTCATTTTTGAAACCAAGAGATGAGACAAAGATTTATCTACTCGCTTCTGCCAAAACATGTAGAGGGAGCAAAGAACTGGAAAGTGGTGCAGATTTCTTGTCATCTACACTGTGCAGTGTTGATAGGAAGAAAATACCACCCAAAAGAGCTCTGTAAAGGTCTGAGTTCCAGACATACTGGTCCTTTCCTTCCACCTTCATAGGTCCCATTCACAACTAGAACAGAAAATCTGATTATCCTAGTGGGAGAGAGCCACTGCAGCCACTTTGCTGGACAAATCCTACTGGCAGCAAACAGAAAATGATTTGTCTCTGCATATCACATTTTAAGTGGTGGGGGGAAGTACTTAGTTTTGGTGGACCTTTTCCCTCAAAAAGCCTCTGAACTCTCCACAAGGAACATTGAATGTGTTTTCGAAAAGTGATCACCAGGATGTATTAAAGTGACAACACATTTAGCATATTAATTTGAAGAATAGGTGAAAGGCATGTAGTTGCAATTAAGACATTTGCTAAACAATTCCCTGTAGTTTTATAAGTAAATTACTTAAAATACCTATTTTTCTGTTATCACTTGGTACCATGCAGGTTTAGAGCAAGCAAGATCATCCAGATCTATTCTATCTTGTACCTCCATGTAGAATCATAAGAAAAAATGAAAATACCTTCATCTGCACACTGCTGTCCTCTTTCCTCATTCACTTGGCAGTAATTGTGGGTTTAAAGCTAATGTGCTTGGACATCCACCGGTAACCACTATTAAAAAACTGCAAGTCTAACAGTTCAGTGCTTGCAATTTTTGGATAGTGTTTTCTGAAGTTTTGACTTTGTGTGTATGTGTTCTCTTAGCTTTCTATTTTAACACCTCTTCGGAAAAACTGAGTATCAGCAAACTCCCAGTAAAAATGAGTGTCTCAGGAGATACTCTACACCTATTCAAATGGATTTACAATAACTTAAAGATTATATTTGAGACATGGAATTTCATATCTTCAAAATGAAGTAAGAATAATCCATTGTGAATGATTTCACTGGAGATAATCTTTTAGTTCAGACAGGAAAGCAGAGTAATAGGAAATTGATCATGAAGAATTAGATGTTTTCATTTTTTAACAGAGTGTAAAAACACTGATACACATCTGTCTCTTCTCATCTTTCTCCTTCTCTTTGCCCTCCTTGTGGTGGGATATTTGTTTCTTTTATGTTTTACTCCTTAAATTTCTCTGTCTTCAGTATATGTGTCTTGCTGATAAATTCTTATCCACCTACATTGCTAAACAGATAAATTGCTAAATCCTGAAATAATAAAAATATATGGTTGATGTTTTAATTTCTAAGTACAGTGCGGTGTACCTGAGCCTCAGAAATTAGATATTATGCAAGTCATGACTTACGGCTTTCAAGACATACAGGGAAGTTGTTTACCGTGCATAGGCAGCCTGGATTATTTTCAGACATTTCAGCATTTTTTCTGCCATCCTGCACCATCAGACTGTTGTGCAGACAGCAGCACATCTCTATTCTACACAGCTGTGTTTATGTTGCTTCCTCACAACAACAAGGAAAGGGACCCTAGAGAAATGTCAGTTGCTTCACCAGCAACTGGGATTTCTTGGACTGACATCTATGACACCATGTCTAACAATTTCCTGATGAAATCAGTACCATTGTGGTCTAAATTTTTTCACATATAACTACGTGATATTGTATTCTTTAAGCAATCTCATTAAACTTGAAATGATAATGATATTACCATTTAATTATTTTTTGGTGGTGAAAGGGGATAGAGAAGGTTAACAACCTTTGAGAAGTCCTTGAGTGTATATATCCCAAATGTTTTGTCCTAAAGGAAGTATATTAGAAAAATTAGGCATACTGGTTTTGGCATTAAAAAAGGCTATTTCTTGAATCTTAGCTTTTTAAAAGTGGTTGATTATAACAGTCTTTGCCAGCAAAGATCCTAAATAATAAATGTTCTACTGTTATAGACTGACTTTTTTAGTTTATATTTGACTGTTTAGTGAGCCACCTAGAAGGGACAAAGTGGGTGGATATTGTCTAAAGGTGGGAATAGGTATTCTCTAGACATATTCCAGACATTCTCTGATAGAATTCTTTTTTTTTCCAAGTAGATACTGATCTAAAGAAGAAATGAAGAAAATAACTGTTTGGTTATTTTGTTGTCAATAAGGAGTCTGTGAAAGAGATCACTCTGGGCTGCAAATTAAAATTGTGCTTTTTTAGTAAAAATATGCAAGTTTTATGCTGTACAAGATAAAAATATTTTCACTTCTGCAGCCATGGTGCTACGCAGGGTTTCTAGAGGCATCATCACAAGTTGCATATACAGGGCCCCCAAAAGATTGTTTTGTCCTTATACTGCAGCACAGCCTGTTCTTATTTGGAAATATTTTTCCTTTCAGCACAAACGACTAGAGGCGAGGTAGGCATGAACTGGCCTTTCAGGTTTGTTTACTGCCCTCTTCACTCCAGTAGCACAACAAACAAAGTTCCAATGATGGGAATGGTCCATGTGAGTCAAGGTGATCTGTGCAGTGAGGGGTGTGAGGGCCTGGGAGGAAGAAAGTGAATTATTAATAGGGAAAATGAAAACTCCCTCCTCTACCCATTTGCAATCAGTAGAAGAGTGTGGAGGGAGACTTAATGCTTGCACAAGAACTGAGTGGGAGACTAATTAGGATATAACAATTTACTATGAAATTAATTGGGGTATAACACTGATTTGTATTGTAGTGTTTGATGTGGCAGTTTGAGATTGTATTCTGAAATAGCAGTGCAACATAATTATTCCAATGGAATGTGGGCTATCACCTCAGGTACTGTCAGGAAAGCACACACTGATTATAGCAGAGTGGTTTTGCTGTGCTAGTCAGGAAAACAGTAGCTGTCAAGCTTTGCAACATGAAATATTCATCGTCACATAATTAACAGAGTTGTCTTAAATTATGCCAAATTATGACTCAACTTTTGCCAAATTAGAGCACTATAGAAGGCTAATGGAAATATACACGATAGCATACAAGAGATATATGTATGTAAGCAGAATATGTATGACTGCACATATTCACCTATTAGCCCTAGTTACTCCATGCCCATCTCTGCAAGCTTGTGAACAAAAAGCAATAACCCCGCTGAGGGCTAGTTCACGAGAACTGTACTCCTATGTACTTCTTGTGTACTGCTGTACTACTGTGCTACTACTGTACTGCATGTACTGCTTGTTCCCTCATGCTGTGGTGGTGGGCTTCTGCACTGTACATGTTTAGTTCAAGAAGACTATAACACTCAGAGAAACTTTATTGAGGGATATAAAGCTCTGAATGGATCCCACTGGGCCAACATAAAAGCCACTGCTACTCCCTGATCAAATTAAACGCTCTTTGATAAGACACATGTATATAATAAATGTTAAGGAAAAAAATTAACATTCTATATATCTGTACAAATGCCATTAAGTTATTTTTTTGTACTTTTTTTCACCCAATTAGATTCTACAGAAAATGAGAACTATAGATGGGGAGCCACACAATGTTCATTCTCTTGTCCATTAAAAAAATATTACTTTAATTTTTAGGTAATGTTATTTTTACAGCATGAAATACTTGAAGAATTAAATTATGGCTTCAAGTCTGACATTAAAAAGCACTTGATATTTGTATCAGAACACAAATTTGTATAAAAAGTCTGGATGTACCACATTTTAACAGCACTTTATAAAAATGTATTTTAACATTACAGTCTGTTACAAGGGGTTATCTTTTCTATCACAGCTACTGAGCAAGGGTACAAGAGAAATTCTGACACTGACTGAGCTGCTGAGCTGAGAATCAGACCTAGATGTTCCTCAACTTCTGTCTGCTTTACTGTAATCAGTTAAAATAAGGAACAGTTCTTCAAACTTATGTGTCGATTTCTACCTTCCACATTCTCTTCACTGCCTTGCTATGAGCCGTATCATCCCTCATACATCTCAAAGGTCCTTTGATAGGCCAGCTACCAAGCCTTCTGCAGCACCTAGCTAAATCCATTCTTTCCCACTGACTGTAAGTCATCTTCAGTTTTATTCTAACTCAGAATATTCTGTAAGGGTATTCTTTTGAAGACACAAAATATTTTTAAAAGTTTGATTCCTTTGAGATCCAATGCAGTACTCACTTAACTGGCCATTTTAGCAACTCGGGCATATCTGTGTCTGAGAAAACACAAAGACAATCATGACCTTTATCTTCGCTGCATGTTAGAAAAAATAGTTTATTCTCCTTTTGCACTTACGTATACCTATTGTCACTAGAGGTCCAGTAAGTGCACAACTGGCCTTTTTAATATACAGACCATAGGAAAAAGGCTCACCATTGATTGCTTAGAAGATAGGTAAATTATTATGTAATATGTAATTCCCTGATCAGTAATGTTTTCTTTATAAAAAACATGACTAAGAACATGAAAAGTATTCATCTTAGTTCTGTTAGCTCATCCTACTTTGTGAGTGGATATAGTGAGGTTTAGATTATTATAGTAAGGTTTAGATATTAATTATGTGTTGCCATGCAGCAGCATTATTGAAGTGAGCCTGAGTTCTGCTGACCTACTAAGATCATCTTTTCAAAGGTCCCAGTAGATTCAGGTTAGTGCAATTGTGAAGGAGTCAGGGCAATCATATCAAACAGAATTGCTTATTATTATCTTGTGCAAAGCACTGTAATAAAATAAAAAATAATAATAAAACTGAAAGCAGATTTTTAGATTTTATAGCTTAGACTTGTTCCCAGTGGTGACTCAGATTAGCTATTTTTTGGGTGAGATAATGAAGAATGTCACTCTATTTCCCCATAGAACAAGTGACCTTAATTAATTTTGGTTGAGAACCACTTTCTTTCTCTGCTTAGGTTTCTTTCTCCCTTTCTTGGATTAAAAAAAATTCACAGGCTTTCAAAGTCAATTCATATTTAATAAACCAAGAAGAAAAACTTTTATAAATAAACTTGTTATGAAGAGAAGGACCTTGATTTCAGTGAGTAGGTACTATCATTTCCCAAACTGGAAAAGTGATCGTAACCAAAAAGTATTAGGAAATTTCCTGTTTACTAAACTTAAGACCCAAAGAATATCTTTATTTGGAACGTATTATTTCAAGTAATATAGACAGGTACACTAGCTGTGCCTGACAATACAGTTAAGTATTTGGCTTTACCTTTTATGTTATTTCTTTAATTTCTTTCATTGAATAAAACAATATATATTATCAGGTGGGCAAAGAAGATGGTTGAGCTCAGAAATTTGCTTGAGGCACATTCTGTAGCATAGTATTAAGTGTAACTTGTTCTGGGGACTGATTCAGAGAGTGCATACCTAATGTAACTGGAAGAAAAAATAAAGGTGAAGGACAAATTATAAGTGCCACAGTTACAGCTACAGAAACAATGTAGTGAGCTGTCATAGTTTCATGTAAGATAAAAACGTATAGATAGATATTATCACTTGCCATTGATGAATGCTTAATAACAGAATCCATGCTGAAAGATTTTAAGTGTTTTTTGTAATGCAAAGAAGAATTTACATCTTGTTAAAATTTGCACTCATGCATGAGACTTGCAATAGAGGTGTTTGTGTAAACAAACTTGCAGAGTCTGGGGCCACTGGGGGTGCAGGTGCTCAGCATTTATCAGGATCAAGTCTTAAATTGGCTTTGGTTTTCTACTAGTTTGAACTTTCATTCTCATGCCCTGGCTGTTTTCTGGCCTTTCATGTTTTCTTTCTGTTTTGGGTTCTTGTTTTCTGTTTAAAAACTTTTCTACTGATCCTTCTTCAGTTTTATTTGAAACGTCGGTGGGCCTAAGAGTTGTTTCTTCCTACCGTTTGACGCACTTAACTGAATTTTCACCCCCACTTATCTCTAGGAAGATATTCTCATATATGCTTTCACTCTGACTTTTTCATTCATTTAGTGCTGGTGAAGAAGTCCCTTTCTGAGTGCACAATGCTGTTTTGAAATGAATAGAGCCAGAAAAAGTCTCAGTTTTTTTGAAAATCATACCAGGTGATCCATCCTTTTTTTTTTTTCTTTTCTTTCTCTTTTTTTCTTCCCAGGCAGGCAAAAGGTATATATTTTCCAAGGAAGAGGAGAGGAAAAGACACTTGATTTTTCTTAGAATTTATTTTAAAGTTGGTATGTAATAAAAGCCCTGCTAATCTATCTTTTGCTGTTGTTGAACACATTGTTGCTAAATATAAAACCAGCCATTAGTGCTGCTGTGTTTGTACCCTGGATTCCCTTTGGCAGCAATAGCTGAATGTACCAGTCTATCTTTTAGAAATCAAATTTAAAATGTTGTCACCCATTTAAAAGACTTAATTTTTCATCATACCTTTAATGCAGGAAAACAAAAATATACTGAATGGAAAAGTAGTATAAAATGCTACTGGAGAATATTGGTAGACCTCAACATCAGTAGAATGGCACTGCTGTGCAAATAAATAGTAACAGTTATAACTTAACAGACTAGGTATGATAAATTTAATCCATTGATACATTATGTCTATTTTGAGCTCTTTCAGCAGCGTAAACCAACATAGGTTATACCAGCTGTGAGTTACCAAATTGGTGTACAAATCACAGCATAATGCTGACTTTGAATGAATGATTTCAAAGTCATTTTATTATTGTTGTCTGCTTACTGGCTAACAAGTGACAAAACACATCTTAAGTTTTAAACAATAAGTTAATTTCTATCTACACATCTGTTCTACCATCACCAGTTCTGTTGAATGAATAACATGATGTTGGATATACTCTATATAAACAGAATTAGGCTCACTGTTTTCCTGTAATTCTATTTATCCATTCACTTGTAGCATATGTAGCTGTGATGCCTTTCCTGCTAAAGCGTGTCTATAATATGCAGGGGACATTTTGGATTAAAATCTCACCATCATTATGTACTAAATTGTCTGTGTTGAATAAAGCAAATGATTAGAGAATGTAATGCAAGAAAAAGAATAAATGGTGGATTTTTATTGCTTAGCCCTTCAATGTTCAAATAAGTGCTCAAAAATATACAATAGTGTCTAGTTTGTTCTCTATTTAAAATGGTTCCAATATTTAATGAAAAAAAAAAAAAAGAAGTAAAATCTTTTTTACTTATTCTTGGGCTTAAACTCTCTTCCTACTCAACACAAAAGAAGAGGCTATTCCATTGATGCATGTGAGAAAAGCCAGAGTCATCTAGTCTGATCATCTCTATACCACAGACAACATAACATCATCAATAAATTCTTTTATTGTGCCCAATATCTTGTCATTAAATAGAGAGATATGTTTTAAGAAGAGGATAGGTCTTGATTTGAAGGTCTCAGTGGAATATATGAGCTTATTCTTGGCTACTGCCTAGGTGATATGATATTGTTTTCTCTCCTTGATTACCTAAAACGCACTTTGTAACTTGATAGGAGTTTCTGTTGTCTTGTGGTTATTTAAATCTTAGTGACAGACCAAATATTCAAATTGTGCAAATATTTTTAGAGCAAAACTCATTTCTTCATGCCTGTATGTAGTTAGGAGAAGCAAACTAGAACCAAATAGGTAATGTGAGATTCTGTTACAACATGACTATTACTCTTAGTAAATTTTCTCAATCTTCTCTCAGTTTTAACGAGTAAGCTTAGCTAAATTCCTCACCGTTGTCCTACTGCTCACAGGGTGAAAGAAGTGAAGGTAAAAGTTTGCTTCAGGAAGAACTTTGCTCCTTTTCTCGACTTCTGTCTGCCTTTTCAGATTAGCAGAACAGACTCTCCACAAGTATGGGACAGACTCAGATCCTAATGTTTTCTCACTGCCCTTGTCTCAAGGCTACTGGCTGCTCTGAGGTAAGCTACCTCCTCTCCTGGTAAAGCTATGCTAGCTTTGAAAAAGTTTTTCCAGCTAAGCTAGTACATTTTTAAGAAAGTTTGATTTTTCTTTTTTACAAATCAGTTCGCTCTACTAAAAAACTCCCAAACAAACCCACAAAACAAACAAGAAAAACCATTTTGGGTTTTTTTCTGCCCTGCCTCTGATGCACAGCTGGTAGCTGCAGCCCCAGTGGTGTCTGTCCCACAGGTTTTTTTCCCACTCAGCAGGCAGTTCTTTGGTTTGTACACCTTCTCCGCTCATTCTCTCGCCACTTTAGCCAATGCTAAGTTTCTCTTTACACTCACTGACTCATTTCATTTCTGGAGCATTTGTCGGTTTATTTCCCTGTCAACACTCTGTGCAGCTGGCATCAGTTCTCCTCATGCTCCCTTCTCATGCAGACCCTTATCCTCTTTTGGACGCTTACTCTGTGCCTTCAGAAGTTACCTGCTCCATATCATCTACTCTCCCTCCTTGTTTGGAAGGATCTCTTTTCTGTCATTAACTGTTATTCTCTCCCAATATGTTATCAGGTGTGTATTGCTTTTATAATCATGGGGATACCATTTTGCCTCTAGCCATGTTGCCCATGATATCAGGCCAGCTTACATCCATGCAATCTTCACTTACTGCTTTCACAACCAACTCATTTATACCTCATGATAACTTCAAATTTGCCCCTCTTAGCCTCCCTGTTAACATTTCCAGAAATATGGAATACTTTGCTCTATCTTCTTGAGCTGTGCACCAGTTCTTTCTGCAAAACTTACATCTTTTCACATTTCAACTGTAAACACTCCCTTCTCTAGCAGCCTTTTCTCATCTGCTGTTAAATCTCTCTTCTCCACTGTCTGTTGTACTCTCATGCTTCTTTCATATTTTAGCTCTACAAGAAACGTTCTCTCATTCTGTATAAAGAATCATTCACAATAGCTTCTTTTAAGATATATTTAATCTCTCTGCCATATATAAACTTGCGTATGTGTATATTTTTTTGGGGGGGGGACTAGTAAGTCTACAGAAGGTAAAAATTCTGCAGGTATTAGATCAACTTCAACTTCATACATCCAGGATGTAACCAACACATTTTTTCATTCCATCTAACAAGATGATCACCCTGTATGGAAACACATAAAAATACCATTAAATAGTACAAAAATATTTTGCTGCTCTCTAATATAACTAACCTTTCTCCTTTCTGTAAAAGAAATTGCCTTTCTGGTGTTGATTAGAATGATCATTAGTGCACTGTGTTCCATTAAATAAAAGATTGATTTTGTTTAATCTCATTTTAATTGAAATATTTTTGAAGTGAGGATTTAGAATGGGGTTTGGGTTGGGTTTTTTTGCACTGATCCAGTACAGCATGACCCATGTAAATATTCAGTGCATTTAAATATAATTGGCAGATACATTAACAATCGGCTCATAGTTCATGGAATAGGAAATTAATCATCCTTCTCTGTAAAAAATATGTATTTTGGTATTGTTCTGGATAAGGCCTGGATGGAATCCCTTTTTGTGGTTTGAAAGTCCCCTAGCACTATTTTTGGTTATTCATTTATTGTATCTGGGTTTGCATCATATTGCGCACTGTTCTTTCATGGACTAAGCATTCTGTGCCCTGGTGCTGGTACACGAAGCAAATTATCTTAAACCAGAAATATCTAGTCTGAAATGTTGGCACCATGTTGAATACAGCTGATGTTTTTGTAAAATGGGACAGGAATGTAAGATATATGATTGTCAGCTACTTCTTCCTACTATCTATTCTAGTTCATTCCTGTGTAAAAGCTGACACCTCAGCCCTTACTACATGTAGTTTAAACTTATCTGTTGGACTTTCAACCTCCTGAACAGAGGAGCGCTTTCTCAAAGAGCCTCACACCAGCAGAACTATATCTAGGATAACTGGCTCTCCTCTGCAGCAGATGACTTTTTGTGCAAACATTTCTTGCTTTGATCCAACCACGGTGTATAGCAACTTGCTTAACCCTCCTGTTCCTCCCCTATTACACTGAGGACAAGAACGGAGCAGACACATTTTCCTGTGGGGACAATAAGATGAGAGTTGGACAGATGCATGAGAGTGATAGCACTGAAAGGAATTTGAACGTGAAGACAAGAAACAAGAAAGATGCCTAAACAGGGAAGCTAAAAAAATGGAACGGGTTCACAATGGTATGGATGGAAAGTTAACTTAGAAACTCTGATGTGAATCGACAGAAGGATGTGGTTACAAAATAACTAGGAATCATATTTGGTACAGGAGATGATAATACCTTAGGAGAGTTAGAGAAAAAAAGATCTTGGAAACATTAAAGGAAAAAAAGCAGTATGATTAATATGTAATTTAGATGGCAGACACAGGATAACAGAAAGGAGTTGAACAGCAGCTCTTGATTCTGAACTAGAAACACAATGTGGAAACAGGTGCTGACACCAACCACGTGCAGTGAGCAAACGTGTGCTTGAACAGGACAAGTTTTGATAATGTTACACTGGCAAACGTCACGTGGGAGACTGAGAAGTTATTAAGGTCCTCTTTGCAGACTTACAAGCTCTTGTGTACTTTTCCAGAATAGGCCTTTATGTTGGGTCTTAACAGAAAACTGATTTACTATGGAAACATCCTTGCTGTTACCTCTTATGTTAGCAAATGTTTCTTGAGCTTTCCAGTAACAGTGCTTAACTAAATTTCCTAAAACTAATTGCTAGCTTGATGTAATATTTCCTCTGGTGACTTGAAAAATGAATTGTTTCTCGTAATTAATGTTATTGGTTTTTTTCTTTTATATAGAATTGGACATTTAATTGTATTATGTCTTTAATATGAAAATGATAAGTACATTAAAAAAAAAAATAAAACTCTAAGAACAGTATATAAGAATAGAAGTGATTGATGGTGATGATGATGATGATAGTGTTTGTGAGACTATAACACTAGTCCATTTG
Organism: Sagittarius serpentarius; assembly: GCA_034782735.1. NCBI lineage: Eukaryota > Metazoa > Chordata > Aves > Accipitriformes > Sagittariidae > Sagittarius > Sagittarius serpentarius. The sequence continues at coordinate 24,320,175 of JAVKLA010000030.1, read as the reverse complement.
GGTATAATTTAGAAACCATCTTCCCAGAATGAGCATAAGATGATAGATTTTCTCAGTTAAGTGTCAGGTTTGTGTCTGAAAAAAATAACCTTTCATTTCATGGATACTATAAAAATGGAATGTGAAGCTAAAAGACATTGTTCTTTGAAAGGAACTAGTCTTTATTCTTTGGGGTTTTTTTTGGGTGGGTTTGGGTTTTTTTTTTCCCAGTGTCGCAATTTCACATACCTATAAATTTAGTATTGGAAAATTTAAATGAAGGACTATAGTTTTCATAATACTCAAAACAAAAGTAGAATGAGCATGTCCCAGATCTGAGTGGTCTGGACTAAATTTTGCACCTATCAAGCCTACAATGAAGCAAGCTAAAGCAAACAAAAATAGCCATTAAAAATTGCTTGCTCAGGGAAACACTGTAGAGTACCACAGGTAGAGTTTCTGCTGCAGTACTAAATATTTTCATGTCACCACGGCTTTGAGTAACTTCCTATTATCTTTTAGAACAGAATTTGAAATATAATTCTATCATCTTCAAATGCAAACTTTTGGAGAGTTAGTTGGAATTTGTTTTTTCTAAATTCATTATGTTTCTGTTCTTGTCCTACTGATAAAATCCATTTTGTTATGTTTTCATCTGCTGCTGACATAAAGCCTAAGTTTTTACCACCTCCTTTCTTGACCCACAATTACACGAGGCCATCAAGTTTCTCTTCAGAACCATATGACTTTGATGGCAATGTTTTCAAAGCATATGCTTAAAATAAAGAACACACTTAAGCCATGTTCTGATTAGGGATGGTTGATAAATTCAGCTTTGGGGTAGTGTCCTGATTTCTGCTGGGATAGAGTTAATTGTCTCCCTAGTAGCTGGTACAGCGCAGTGTTTTGGATTCAGTACGAGAAGAATGTTGATAACACCCTGATGTTTTCAGTTGTTGCCAAGTCGTGTTTAGACTCAGTCAAGGACTTTTCAGC
>JAVKLA010000030.1:24284842-24317648 GCA_034782735.1 Sagittarius serpentarius | reverse complement strand
CAAGCCTTTCATTATATTCTCCCTCTCCTGTCCAGTCGAGGAGGGGGAGTGATAGAGCGGCTTTGGTGGGTACCTGGCATCCAGCCAAGGTCAACTCACCACAGTCTTGAAAGTCATATCATAGTTAAATAGGCACTTATTCACCTGAATCAGCCCATCATTATTCAAATTATTCAACCACTAATTTGATACCAATGGAAAGACTTGCAGGGTCAATAAATAATTTAACAGATTAGTCGCTTGGTAAGTTGGACTTACAACTGGTAGAAAATATAGGACCTCAAACTGACTGTTACCTGACCCACTTAACTGTTTTGAAAAAAATTTATTCACAACTTTTTCAGAGTGGTTTGGAAGCTTAGATTCATCTAATACCATAGAGATAACTAAAATATCTGAATCAAAAACAGGATTTATTTTCCAAATTAGATAAAGAAAGCTATTGAAATACTTGGTCATAAGAGCTTTTAATTTACTCTTAGCACCATTTCAAGTTCCATTCTTTTGGTTTAAACTATGACTGTCTTACTACTGGACGTTCTTATAGCATTTTTTCCTATGATATTCATATAGATGCTTTCCATAGAGATCATTTAAATAATGTACAGGTGCTTTACTTCCTAATGCCTTGGAGCTCAGCACATCAGTTATTAACATGCAGCTTTTAACCAGGTATTTTACAAATTTGTGTAGCCAAAGAATTATTCTCTATAGATATCTGACTGCTAAATGTATTAGTTAATTTATCCATGATCTTAAAAATACATTGGGGATATCTGCAGATGAGAGATACTAGAAGGTCAGCATAGTATTCTTCAGCTAGAGTTAAAATGCAAAGTTTCAGTACCATGGTACCATGTTAGGAATCACGGGAAGTTATTCTAAATAAATATATGCAAGAAGTGTGTTAAAGAATTTGACAAAGCATTCTGTGATTTATAATCTTATGTTGATAAGAGTGATGAGCCAATTTTCAGATTAATTTTTCTCAGGTTATTTCAAAGCCCTGTAGCAATGCAAATCTGTTCAATGCTTCATAATATATTAAGAATATGACATTTTTAATCTTCACTTTAGGGAGTCATCAAAATTTAGGACTTAGTTAATCTGACAGGATTTGTATTGCCATTATGAAAGTATTCAAGACCAAATGTAATTATGCCTCTTCGTGATATTTACTGAAGCACATACACACACACAAATTACTCTCAGTTCATTTAGCAAAACCAATTGTGTTTTTCTACTAGTTGGTACTGTTTTCCACCAGAAGCTGTTGTTCATGTACAAAAGTATAAGTAAACTAAAAATACTCTAAATTATTATTTTGGTTTTGCAGAATTATTCACCAGTGAGAGGGTTATAATAATATTAAAAGAAGAAATATGTAATAACATACTAGAGATGGTTCAAAGTAAACTGAAGTTCAACTAGCATAGGAAATTAGTGTTCTAGAGTCTGGTCTCTGAAATGGGGTAAAACAGTAAAACAGTATCACAATTAAAAAAGTACATTAAGTGCAAGGTATTTTCTTTTCCCAAAACTAGACCTATTATTATAAATCCGACAAAGGAACTAACAAATGAAGAAACAACAACTGAAGAGAAATGCATTTCTAGTGCACAATGCAGATTTTGTTTTGATTTCACAACAGTAATTTAGAACACACTTATTTCCTGCACCATATTCTGCAGGAGCAAAGTCTTGATTTCATGTACAGCCAGGTTTAGTTCCTGCACCTAGAGCCTTCCCTCACAGCGCACTCTGAAGGATCAGAGCTCTCACCAAAGTCTGCCAGAGCTTTACAACTTACAGGGCTCCCCTGGGTGCCTTCCACCCAAGTTTTGCCAATGCAATTTGCGGCTCTGATAGAAGATGAGCAGGAGTAGAACAGGACCAGATCAGAGCATTTGCTTCATGCTAAACCAGTGTGAAATCTAGTGTCCAAATCATCCATTGCTCCAGGAGGCAATAATACATAAGGGCTCCTAATTAATTTCAGCTATTGTATCTAGGAAGCACAATTAACTAACAGGTACAGTGGTAGCAGCTTCTTGGTTGTAAGAGGGAACTCAAGTCCTCCTAACTTGTTCCAAAAAAGTGAAATATGAGGGGTTTGGAATTTGCTTCTTGAGTTCTTAGCCGCAAATATTACAACTGGTTTCCAAAGTCTAACCAAAAATCTCAGATGGAGTTCATCAGAGCGTCCTCTAGTCAAAACCACAAAAACTGAGGAAGATGAAATATATCCAGAGAGTGTGCTGGTACTAGGATAGGTTACATTTTAACAGCATATTTTAATCTCCCTTCTCATATGATTAAATGGTGACTGAATTATTCAGGTCATACAAAGTAAGAGCCAATGAAGTGGCTATGTCATATTTTTACAACCAAACTCTGTTAGGTGTCATGTAGAGAATTTTAAACTATTTTACTGGGACTCTGAAGTCTATTCACTGTTGCAACATGCTTTCTTAGTAAAACTACTCAGTCACTGAAGAGAAAGAATAATCATAACCAACAGAGTTTAGAAACATCTTCAAAATAAAGGTATCTATAATTGAAATAGTACATTAATCTGGAGCTAAGGTTGAAGCAGCTTTGCCTGACTTTCTTAAGACTGAATCTGCTATCCTAAGAAAATAAACTCTGAAGAACATGTAAATCATTTGGAAGCCTCTACTTGTGGACTAAATAACAGCAACAAATGAAATCCTAAGAAAGATTTTTTTCCAGGAAATACTCTTTAGTTAGTAGCTCAGAAATGAGAATATCCTGCTTAGCTTAAATTACGTTTTCAATTATTTTCAGCATTTCCATCACTACAATAAACTCAGGAAATTACTGTATCTTCCAAGAGTACTAAACTTTTTGTTTCCTCCCACTGGAGTTATATTTCATTTCATTATGAGCTTTTGTATCGCATTAGGAAAGAGGCTTTCACAATATTGACATCTAAACTGATCTATTTTCCCCCTAAAACTTCTTTAGACCTCCTCCTGAGGCCCTGAGCAACCTGATCCAGTGGGTGGCCCACAGCATGGGGGTTGGACTAGATGATCTTTAAGGTCCCTTCCAACCCAAGCCATTCTATGATTCTATGATTCCTTTGCACCTAGAACTAGAGCGCTGTAATCCTGTTTGCTCTGTAATCTGAGTTGTTACTGTGTTTCTGACTATTATGGAAAATTTAACTTACCTCAAAAGACAGTTTAACTGCTGAATGCTTCAATCATTATTATTTATATATCTACAATGCTTTGTCCTTATTGTTGTATTTACATATTCTTATTTACACAACAGTTTTAATTTATTTGTTACAGAATGTTCCTCCTTGTGATAAATATTTCTGAATTTATTTCCTAATGTGTAGTAATGATGGTTCACTGCACTCTACTTTGATCTAATGAAACATTTATTTGGTATCAGACATGAAGCAGTATTTTTGGAGAAAGGAGGTGAAAGTATAATTTGGTCATTTTAATGGGATCAAAAACTTGTACTTAAAATATTCACAGTAAGTTTAAATCTTGAGGTATACTTTTAGTCTCTATTATGATAAAATGGAACTCGGAATTTCCATATTTTAATAGCTAATGTTTTATTCATAAATGAGACAAGTTTGTTTATCGAAGGCAGTTTTCATAGGCATTTTGTATTAAAGCAGCCAGACAACTAAAAATAATTTTTTACACTAGCAAATGTGACAAGGAAGAAATATTGAATTTTGATGTTGATGATGGATGAATAAGTGACAACTAATGTTTCATTCAGTAGACTGAATTGCCATTGTAAACATAGTTATTTATCTTTGAAATATTTATTTATTCATGGAAGATCCATTATTGAAAGGATAACAACTTAAGAGTTTGTACTGATTTTAGAAAACAATTTCAAATGAAATAAAATGAAAAGAAGGAAATGGTTTTTTTTGCTTTTGTATGGACTAGTAAACAGCTGTTCAACTGATTAGCAGTGTGGTTTTGGAGTGTAGTTTATTCTCCATTGCTTGCAGTGAAACTAGAAGAACTATTGTGTGATTTATTCTCCATTCTAGCCTAGCTATGACTATAATTTTATGTATCCATTTTCAATCTGAATATTTATATTCTCAGATAATGGCAAGACAGGATAAGATGTAAACCCATAAGAGGACAGAATTCAAACAGAAAATTATCCAGGCAAATGGGAAGTCATTCTGGGGAAAAATGGGAAATAAAGCATATTTATATGTCCTCATTTTGGTAGAAATAATAAATGACAGGAATGAGAGACTAATAGCTTATAAAAATAAGGATATTACAGTGGACAGGCTGATTATTCCATGCTCCCCCTAAATAAGCCAAATTCCTTCTGGGACATATAAATAAGTTTGTCATACAAGAAAAAGAAAAACAAAACTAAAACCAACCAACCAACCAACCAAAACACCCAAACTAAAAAAACACTCCATTAGCAGCCTTAGTTGCCTGAGATATCCATAAAATAAAGTTTCTGAAAAATGGTGTAATTTAGTCTCAATATGAGAAGACTTAGGGGTCATTAATAACAGTATAATAGTTGCACGAGGTGATACATATAAGAATCCCTAAGTAAAAATAAATGTTATTTTAATTCTAGAAAAAAATCATTTTTACTTAAATGAAACAGGCTTTTATAAGATGAAAAAGAGCAGCATTTTCTGTATTAAGCCAGAAGTAATTTATATGAAAAACTAGTTAAAAATATGTTCCTACATCACATAAGGTTAGGTTTGAAAGTGCTAGATTAACTATGCGAACTTCTGTTGGTATTTGAGCAACTGTTACAACTCTATTGGGATATTTGTTTTTTGGTTTTTTTTGAAACTAAACATAATAAATGCTTGCATATTTCTACATGCCTTTTGTTTGAACAGTCATTTTTCTCTAGTAAGAGAGAATTTTGAAAACTTGCTATATACTGTGTATGTGTTCCTACTATTTGTATAAGATTTCGTGTTAGTGACATCTGGCTCGAATGAATTTACCATTTGAAGATTTAATGCCATTTTCTGTCATGCAACCCTATCTGTTGCTCTCCCTGAAGACATTAATTTAAGGATTTACTCTTTGATGATAGTAGTGTTTTGGTGCTCTAATCATGTACTGTTGTATCAGATGGAATACAAACCCAGAGCAAAAAATATATCCTGTCCCAGGGACTCACAGTCTGTATATAATTGTAACACTTTTACACATTATCCACTCCTCTTTTTTATTGTTTTTCCTTCTGTCTTTCCTTTTTCACTTATGTTTCCCAAATGCTGAATTTATTCTTGGGTGATGGGGTGGGAAAGACGAAGAGTATTGGTGGTGGGGGCGGGGGCGGGGGGGTATTCTGTTTGCACATAAAGTTTTTTTCTTGTCTGATATAGAGAAAGGGAATAAACCAGTCATGAATACTATGACAACAGACCTTGACAGTGTTTAAACACTGGCAGTAAGAGCCAAATAGAAGAGCTTTATTATTCAGAAGCTAAATTCACAGGAAAACTAAGGTAACCCTCAGCACACTAGGTAAGCAGTTTTGACTTCTGGTGCAGTAAAGGTCTGGGTTTTCAACTCTGACTTATGTAAGATGTGTTTTTTGTAAGCTAATAGCTCTGTTACCATCCACTGGGACTACTATAATAAGATCACATGCAATGTGGTAAACTCCTCAAATGTCAGGGAACTTCTTATAGCTTGACAACACTCAATTTTTTGTGAAATGTTTTCACTGAGTAGATCTTTCTTTGGAAAGTGCTGTTAGCATCTGCACAAGTGGTTTCAACAGACAAGGTCTGTGCTTCCAAAATCTGTAGCTGTCAGGGCGAAAACTATCAAGATGCTCTGAAAAGGTGTGTTTCTTCTTTTTTTCTTAATCAAATCTCATCAGATTTCCTCTATTTATTACGGCAAGTTAGCAAAACATGATTCAGTCTGTTTTGGTAAAGTGTAACGTTTGAAATCAGAGGAGAGGATTTAGTATCACCATCTATTTAAGCAAGGGCTGTGTATGATGTCAAATATGCAAGTAGATAAACAAACCATTTATCAAGCTATAAGGTTTCCAGCACAAAATCTACAGCAGCCTCAAGAAATATAGTTAAGCTGTTAAGCTGTTCCAGCTGATTCGAAAAAAACAGGTACCTCACTATTTTAGCAGAAAGTAAATAAAATACTCCCCTAAAATAGTTGCAATTTTATCTCAGTGCAATAATTTATTTATAATTATTTATATTTATTTTCCTCAGGTGTAGGAATTAACCTAAGTTTTTTAAAATTCACTAGAGAAAAATCAATGTCTAAAATTCCAGTTAGCTGCTGGTATTTTGAACTTTTTCTACAGTGATCTTAAAAGTACTCTTATGGTCGTCATTTGTAAGTAATAGGTTTTCAGTTTCTTAATGATGCATTATACTTCCAATGACACAAAACCTAGAATTTTTGAATTTTTCAGAAGTTTCCAGTCCACATTTCCTGTTATTTGTACCAAAGTGAGACATAATCTAAAAAATAACATAGACGATAGAAAACAACATGACATGATGTAATGTTCATTTGCCCTAGACTTCAGGAACATTAGCAACAGGAGAAGTTTTACTGTATCACGTCCTAGCTTCTAAAGAAAAAGAAGTAGTCTATTTCTATAAAATAAAAATAAACATTGGTAAAAACAGTGGATTAATCTGAATTCATTTTGTGCAAGAGGCTAACAGGAAGCTTTAAATTGAAATGCAAGGAAAACCAAATAAGAGGATGAAAATCCCAATGCTTTTCTGTTTGTAAAGTCCAGAAGCAGAGGAAAGACATAGTTCATTCACAGTAATATAAACCTTAAAAAAAAGAAAAAGGTTTTCCAAACCGCTGGAAACCTAAGATCATCTTGGAAATAACAATATATTAAAATGTAGTAAGGGTTTTCATCATAACTCTAACGCTTAAAGATCATAGAAGAAAACAACCTCCATACAAAACCTGACTCTCATGAAAAAAGACTTTCTTTATCCTGTTTTAATTTTCAGCTATATAGTCTGTGCCAATGTTATTATTCAACTTTAAAGTCAAATTTTTAAACATCTTTCTGCAAAATAGGAATTATCGCTCTCTAGATGAATCTCAGTAATTACTATTTATATACTAATTTAATTCCAACTCTTTGAAATGAACCCTTTCGCATATTTTAAAGCAGTCTTCTGCTGAGAATTTTTAGGAAGATTAAGATACCACTCCAGACTAAATCATGACATACATCGCAAAACCCCTCCCAGGTATGCTGACTGATAGACTTTTAATACTACCTTTCTTAACAAGAATAAGACCCTATTTGATAATGCAGGTGACTGCAAAGAACATGGGACCCATTCTGATTGTAAAGACTTTCCTGAGGGGAGCTTTAAAGGGATGAAATGAGCCTTTGAAAACTGAGTAAACGGATGACTCTTTGATGCTTGCCTGTGGGGCTCTTGCTAATTTCTGAGACAAATGAGCATCCATTTCTGAAGTCAGCCTGACTGAAGAGGATGGGCTAGAAGGAACAGGTGGACCTTAGAAAAAAGTTCAGTGCTACTGAGGGGTGCTTGGGGAGCTGGGTCAAGAGGAAAAATAACTAGGATGATCATCAGAAAGATAACGTATAGACATGACATAGATACTGGCTGAATTACCAGTTCTGTGGCAATTTATGTCAATGCTTGGTAAAACCACCTTCCCATTTCTCCATTTCAGAAAAAGGTCAGTAAAGACTTTTGTTTCTTTCTCACTGCCCTCGTCTTCTGACCTGTAGGCATGATCCAGTCTGTGGAGAAGATCTGCAGGAAAGAAACCATTAGGGTTTTTAGTTTCTCTTTCATCTGCTATTAGCTTTGCAAATTCACTTCAATTCAGTCCCTAGAGCTCACCTGGTCACCATTTCCTTTTACTTTACGCACAGGCTTGTCTTCATTATGAAAGCCAAAGGGAATGTGAAACTTGAGTACAAAAATTAAATAACTGTAATAATGCTTATCTGATCTTGAATATTCTAGTATTCAATGAATGTATTTTTTCCTTATAAAATATGTCTTACTTCTTACAGCCTTACCTTAACCATTAATGATGATGTAAAAATCCTTTTTCCTTTTCTTCTTGTGGAGTTTTTGCCTGTTCTTAATATCTCAACCATAACATGCTGGTGTTGTATTAGTATATGCCATATATAATCTAAATTTTAGTCTAGCTCATTGATAGCAAAAGTAGGCCTTATTTGAAGTACACCTATATTCCCTCTGGAGCAAAATCACATTTTAAATTAAAAGCTTTCAGCATTCACTTTTTAATAATAAATCTCACACCAGGTGTTGAAAATTTTTTAAAGATGGTAGCTCAGATTATTTAAAAAATCAGCATCTACTGCTTCTTTCCAAAATTAATTTGTTTTCCCACAAAAGATAAAAGATGCAAAATAAAACCCTGGTAATAACGTATATCAGTACGGAGATGCAGACTTCTAGGTAGAAAGAAGTTTTGTTTTCCACAAAAACAGAAAAACTGTAAATGGATGATTACAACTATATCAGCAATTTCCTCAATTATATCTTCACTTTTAGCCTGCCAGACACCTTCCCTTTTCTCACTCTACTTTCTGTGTTCCCCATTACCTTGTTGGATTAACTTGCTTAGATACACCATAAGATATGTCTACATTAAAGAATTGCATTGAAGGACTAATTCAGATTAGATTCCAGACTCCTTAATTACTCCCAGTTCAAGATCTCGAACGCTCTCCGTTTCCTAGGTCTGTCTGCCTGTCAGTTGTAGAGAGAGCCTAGCTGGCTACCTCAGGCTATATAGTGAAAAATCAAATGAGAAGCAGACATGCATTTATAGTTGCATTGCCAACAGTGTATGGAAAAGGTCTTCAAGAGATTTTGAGTCAGTGTCTGGCGTAAGTTGACAGACAGGATAGTATTCTGGCTGTCCTGCAAAGTCCTTTCCTGCTGCTCTCTAGTGCCACTAGATATTCTGCCTTATATTAATTGATAACTGATGGTAGAGTAAATAGAGGAAGATCAAGGGATATTTGCTCTTTGTGCAGAAGGAGTGCAAGCTACGAACTGGTACATACCATAAAATGCAAGCCTGGTCTCCAAACCTGCTTGTTTTGCAACATCACTGACAGGAGAGCCTCTCCAGACCTGACAGAAACATGGAGCTCTGCTGTTCCTGAAAGGGGGACTCTGTCTTAAGAGGTAGTTAGCATGTCAGAAAAGGTGACATCACGGCACTAATTACCCTCCAGCTTCCTCAGTTCATGTCAATAATCCTGAAGGACTGAAATATAGTCTTAAATCTATGAACCAAATTCTGCTGGTATTATATAGTCATGTAATCAAGTATCTAGAATTAGCTTTTGGTAAATGGTTCTTACCCTTAATCCAAACCTAGTTGCCATTTAATTATGCTTAGCTTGCGAGCTAGGGGTGCGGTGTTCACTCACATGTCCTGCTGCCTCCCTAGCTGCTGCAGCCCTCCTCTGTGCTTCTGCTTCACTTTTTCACACTCTTAAAGGAAACAGAAGTTGCTGGGCAGAAGGGATCAGGAAGAAAGCTGAAGGTTTCCGAGCTGGCAAGGTTGAGTGTAAGTTCAGGGGATCTTTCAAGTAAGAGAGTTTAATGGGTAAAAGAGCTTTGAGGGTGATTTAGAATTTTGTGCTTATGGAAAGAGAGAAGATTTATGAGCAAGTCACACTGATAGGGTTTTTTTCACAATTTGAAATTATTTAGTTGGCAAACAGCATTTTTAAAGTTTTCTTACAGGAGGAGAGTCTAGAAGGGGAAGGAAGCCCTTCTATACTGTCCTGTGGTATGCTATGCTATGCTATGCTATGCTATACTATTCTATGCTATGACTACTGTGTCTTACTCTGTTAGTACCAAAATAGTACAGGGTTTGCTTTTTGTCCCAAAACTCACTGTTACAGCATGGCCTCTTTTTACAAGGGTGAATTCTGTTGCTCTAAGAAACAGGGTTGTGACATCCAAACTGTCCACCAGGAACAAGCCTGGCCAATGTGGTCTCCCACCCCTGCCTTGGCACGGTTTGTAAGACTGGCAGTTTCTGACCCAGGGCTGCACTATCAGTCTAACAGCGATCATGAAACAGTGCCAAAACCTATGCCTTTCCCCACACCCTCTTTCTTTTTTCACCTGTATAGGTATAGCCAGAGAGATTACTGTTGCCTCCTACTCAGGTTCTCTTTCCCACAAGCAATTTTTTTACTCCCCTATCATCTTTTTCCAGTTGTTCACTGTGCTAGCAGACACCCATAGACCATTTCTCTGTGAGTGCAGCCCTGCTTCAGTGACACCCTGCACTTCACCTGTTAAAATCTTAGTCTGATACCACCAGGTAAGACTTCTAAAACTGTTCTGATTATAGCTCATGGAAGTAAAAGTGGGATAAAGTTTGTGATCAATGCATATACATGTATCAGCTGGAAATGATAAATGCATATCTCTGCTAGTGTGCTCCGTTTTCTTGAAGAGTTCCACGAAATGTTAGAGTAGTTTTTTCTTGTTTTCTCTCTTTTTATGTGAAAAAAAGAAAAAAGTACACCAAGAGTCTGGATGCTACAAGTACATCATCCTCTAATTTATTTGCACCTTTCCACTTCACTAAGTCATTGCAGTGCATATGCTGGCAATATATATCAATGATATTCTTCAAACTGCACATCAAGCTTTGGCTAAAGCACATGAAAAAAGGAATGAACACTTCAAATTCTAAATGTTGTGGGTTTCAGTCAATTGGGTGAGAATGTTCTTAATTACAGGCTACAGAATTTGCATTGAGAAGAGGGAGAAAGGGATGTTTCACAAATGTTACTACTGAGCAAGGGTTATGAACACTCAGTCTCTCCTGATAGTCTTTCCATTAAACGATAATAAGAGGGATCATGAGGAGTTCAGGTCTTGCCCTACTAAACCACTAAACCTTAAGAGTTTAAGCCACTGTGTTTAGAATTCTGTACTTCTGCTAGTGATGAAAATACCCCCTCATATTAATATTATTTTAAAATATTCATGCTGAAGCCCACCAAAGGGGGAGTGCTGTAACATTAACATAAACATTTATACTATAGGATCATACTTATTCATGGCAAAACATAGAGAACAGGTTCTGGGAAAGGAACGCTCCAGAAGGGTCTCTTGCAAGTTCCTCCCTAACCCCCTGGTGGGAATGAGATGTGGCCAAAGGGAAGACAACTCTGAAAGCAGCAACAAGCTGGTGTGCATTTTATTTTGAAATGCTTCTTAAAGAACATTTTCTCTATATTTTCTGGTTTGCATCAGAAATACATCCTCTACTGGGGAGAAGCCACATCACTTGTGGCTAGCTTGGGTATCAAAGAAGCCTTGGTCTGTGATATCTCTTGCTGACCCCAGGGTAGTGTATAGAGGACAGACAATGTGGGTCAGGTGATCTTTGTGAGAGAAGAAGACAAATGCTGTTGCCATTGATACATACATATAAAATATGTTATGTATAAGTAAAATACGGCTATTTAATTACAAAAAAACCCAGAAGTATTATTTTAAGTTTTCCTTATTTGGTTTCTCAATACACTTCAACCATTTTGTGCTTCTTTTCATAAACAGTCAACTGTTTTTTAGACTGTGTTTAGTAATTTTCTCGTGAATGAAAATCTAGTTAACCTTCCCTCAAGGAAATTTCCGACCAAAACACAATAGAAGCACACATGCCCTGTGTGACATACATAAAACATAAAAAGAACTGAAAACTTAGACTGAGTTAAGTTGAAATATCCCACATTATAAAATAAAAGTCAGAACTTTGGCATCTTATCCTGGCCTTTTCTTGCCTTTCTTCTGAAATGACGACAAATGTGTGATGTTTACTTATCACTTACTTTAAAGGCCCTACAGTAATAGAAAATAGAATACACCATCAGTAAAACATAAAGCATCAAATTCTTTATCTGTATTAAAAAAACCTCAAAAGTATGGTATTTTTTAAAGTGCCAGAGTTACCTCTTTTTTAATGTCTTCAGTAATGAAATTAAATTCAGTCACAGCTTTGAAGCTTGAGATTCTTATCCAAGAAGCCTGTGATCTGCTGTCTTGTTACTTAGTTCTCCATTTTTCCTCTTCCCAGGTTCTGCTGCTTTTTCTTTATGTTGTCCTTTTGTCTCACCAACCAGGATCTGCTCTTCCTCATTCCCAATGGCCTTCTCTCACCAGCGATATATTAGCAGTGTCTCTTGCAAGTTGTTCTATTAACTGCTTCCTTGCTCTGGCACTTCCCAGTTCAGAGGTGCCCCAGCATGCACTGCCCTCGAGGCATTATAAGATACGGGATTAGAAAAAAAGCAGGCAAGTTCTCTCTTCTCATTTGCTTTCTTTATTTTAATACGGCAGAGACACTTTAAAGTAGCAGGGGCTTACTTCTTATCATATACTAAAATGACTGAAAGATAGTTTGACTAAGAATCCATTAGATACAGATTCTAAAAAAAAACCAGCTGTCACGTAGTGTTTCTGTTTATAAACTCTTCGAGAATTCGTTGAATAAATCAAGATTCAAAACTAGGCAGCAGGTATTGAAAAATAGTAATTGAACAAGAACAGGCTCAAATAAAGAGAGTTCATTTAAATTCCACTCAGTACACATTACATGATCAAAAATATAATTCAAAAGGCAAGTTAAAATTTGACATGCCATAGAGTAGAGAAAATGTTATGAAAATATGTAAGCTTGAAAATCTTTAGCCCATGTAATAAAAATAATAAATAGACTTTGCAGATAAAATAACCTTATCTGCCATCAAATAAATAGGAAAAAGTTTATCTTTGACTGCTTTTATTATATGCTGATGAATGTATACTTGTGATACAATAATCTGAAAAATCTTTGCAATAGTTATCTGAATCTTATCTTCTGGTTTTCAAGACCACTGAGCAAGGATTCATTTTTCTTACTTTCATCTAATTTCACATCTCTTTTAATTCTTTTTCAAGATGGGACACCACAGGCTTTAACAGAGACCTAACAGAAAATAGAATAATTTATGTCAGTCTATGGACTAAACCCAGGTTACATGTAAGAAGATATAGCTACGCTGATTCATTTTATCAGCCAGTTCTATAAAGGCACTGAGTGATGACAGTTTGTTGATTGAGTTTAATCCTCCCTTTGATTTTGAGATGGGTAGTTTTCCAACTATATACTCTCTGCTGCACTACTTTGATTTTACAGAATTTTAGAATTCAGAGACCTTATGCCCTAGTATGTTCAGGTTGCTCAATCTATTGCTGATCTTTTAATTTTCAATTTTGGCTCTCCTCAGAAAATCAATTTTCAAGGAAAACATCTTGAAATTGTTGTTACATAGATTTTTCAATATGTTGTAAAGATAATTTCTTTATAAAAGATCAAAAAAAAATCTTGGAGGTGCTGATATTTCATCAAATTTGGAAAAAAGACAAAAGCAAAACAAAATGAAACAAACCTAATAAAAAGTTAATTCTTTATAAGGTGTGTGTTCTTCTCTAAAGTAGAACTGCAATATATCAAGGTCTTGTTAGTACAAGTATATCAGGGTATTACTTGTGTTATATTGATGCTGTATCACATTCCGTAATTCACTATCCACGAATAAATGCAGCTATGTTTTTTTCTGCTTACAGAATTGTGTATGTTCCAGTAACACCAAAAAACAGCTACAGAAGAACATTAGTTTTCTGTCATGGAATTATCTGGGAAACAAAGCTGGGATTCAAATTTTGGCTTAAGAATTCTGTGGATAGGGTATGGATTAGTGTATGCAAAATGGTCCTATCAGGCAAAGACAGAAACCAGAGCGTTGTACCCTGCCTCTAAAATAGTTGCCCCGAACATCTGTTGCTCCAAATTTGATACTTTCTACAGTAAAAGAAAGAAAAAATAATTGATTTGTCCCCTTTCAGAGGATTTCCAGGGAGATTGATTATATGATTGTATAAAACACTCCAAACACATGCTTTAGTCTTATGTTTGTGTATGGATTTAGGATACAAATCTTGTACCCTTTTTGCTATGTGTGAATGTGTGTGCGTATATATATGTGCATACATACGTATGCATCTTAGCAATACCTTTGGCAATATTTTAATTATTTCACGTTCATGTATCTGAAGAAATTGAAAGGGATTCCTAATTCCTTATTGCCACATCCAGAAGTGCAAGGCTCTTTTAGGCCACAAGTGAAAATTAATTTAGGCAAGCCATGGTAGGAATGTTATTCAAATTATTTTTCTGCTTTATTTTCTGTCTCAAAGAATACCTGATAATCTGAATATAACCCCAAAAATGGTTTTATATTTACAGAAACATTCCCTAACTTCTTCCAAAGCATTGACGTTAAAACAATCTTTGTGTTTGTTTTTGTGAAGTGCTCAGTGCTATATAGCATACAAAGGGAAATGTGATCTTGTCATAAGTAGTCAAAATAAATGGCACAAATCAGATATGAGCTGCACCAGATGACCTGTAGACCTTTATAAAGAGCCATATCCTTTTATTCTTTCTCATTTTAATTTAATGGATGGGTGACTCTATTTTCAATGAGTTTTCTAGGAGATTTTTGTAGAGAGGTCAGTTGAGTAGATCAATTTATTTTGCATGGGACATCAAATACAGTTGGGGTTTCACAGTTCAAAGTAAGTCAGTATGACAGAAGTAGGTAGGTTCAGGAAGGGGAGTAGAAGCCTTATGTAGTAGACTTTCTCACGGACTTTGAGCAAAATGATCAAAACCAGATGATCCAGCAAGGATTTTTAAAAACAATATTGAGAAATGAAAGTGTGAACATGAAGCACATAATACCCTTGGGGTTTTGTATGTGCTTTGTACATATGAATGTTAAGTTTCTAAAGCTAATAAATACCCCTTTTAAAGTTGAGGCTATCTCTGTTATCATAAATAAAATGTCCCAAAACTCTGAGACTCTTGTATAATACCCAAAACAAAATAAAGTGGTTCAGGACTCCCTAGATAAGAAGTGTTTTTCTGGTTTTTGATAGCTGGGCCTTGACCAAGGTACTCACCTTTGATTTTTATTTTTCATTATTATTGTTTATAGTTGTTTCTAATGAGATACTGTGATTTTGATTTATTAGTTAGGAGGAACATCCCATGTTTTCAACAGCACATACTTTTCCATAAAATGGCTATCTGGAATGCATTAATTAGCTTACAAGAGTGCCAAATACAAGCAATTTTTCACAGTGAATTTACAGCAAAACAGAACCTATACCCATCCCATCCTTTTTTTTTTTTATGACAAGGAGAGTAGTAACCTGACTGTTTTGGAGTATTCTACTTTCTTCAGAAGTCTTCTTGTTGTTATTCATGTACTATGTCGTATGAAACTTTGAACTGATAAATGTAATATTTCAGCCTAGCCTATCCAGCTCCTTTTAGGCTATGGCAAGGCTGCCCAGTAAATGAACCCCAGTGATCACAGCTGATGTGGCCCCTAGTTGTTCCAGACCAGGGGATACATTTCTGAGCACAGTACAGCTCCTTGCCTACCTACACAGATGAAAATGACATAACAAGGGTATGCACATGTGAGGGAGAGCTACATAGCAGACCACAGAGTATACCTGTTGTACAGTATAAACAGTATAATGCTCTTAGCGCTTTGTTTCTCAGTGCTCGTCACTAATTACACAGACAAGAGAATAAAAGTCTGTTTCTCATTCCAGAAGTTCAAACCCAATCCAAACTGAACTTTTTCAGCAAGATGTTTGAATATTTCTTTGGTATCACCTCATTTTTATTCAGGTCTATATTTTCTCATTTCCAGCAGTGTCCCGAACCAGAACTGACAAGCGAATACAGGAAAAGTTTTGTATTGTCACATCATATTTGATCAGAGAGAAGATATGACACACATAGTATGTTCTCATTTTGTACAGATCTTGGTGATGGAGGAAATAGCTGCTGATTCTGCGCGTGGCACTCGCCTTTTGCAGAACCTGCAGAAACAAACAGGCCTGAAAATCTCACCTGATTATAAAGCGCCAGTCCTCTGTGAAGAGGGTAGTTATGGATGGACAGGTAGGTGAATAGCTTGCAAAAGGGGAGAAAATCTGCCAAAAGTTTTTAACAATTGAGCTGTGCTCTTTATCACTTAAAGGCACGTTAACTTTCTCTTTAAGCAAAACTTTTCCCTTTGGATACCTGCCATTCTGCAAAATGAGAACCTTTATGTTTGTATGTATCTGGGCAGGCATACTATAAACATCAACTATTTAATGAAGCCAATGTCCTTTCAACTAACAAAGTACATACAAAAGTGTTGAAACAGATCTTTTACAGAATTGTTTTAAAAAGTCCCTATGACCTATTTCCTCCCTTTCTGCTGTTACCCATCTTATTAAACCTAGCCTTACTGTTCTTCAGCAGTTTTATTCTGTTACCTTCAAGACTATACAATGACCTGGAATGTAATCTCCATACTCATATGACATTTTAACTAATAAAACTGCTTTTTGGAGACTTCTTCAAGCTTCAAACTTGTGTTAATGCTGAAGGGTCTAAGTTATTTCTATAGTGAAGATGGATAATGAGCATTTATAAGTCTAACTGAACAGCCTATTGTTCTTATCAGAAAAAATAAGCCAGAATTTTAGATGAGATAAATAAGTGTAGTTCTACCAAAGTCAGTTAAAGTACATGACTTTATAGTAGCTGCGACTGAGGGTAAGATTCAGGCATCAGAATATGAAACAGAGCACTGGAGTCAACCAAGAGGATGGCTGAAAGGTAAGTCTACTTGGAAGTACAAACAGACTTAAACACTACCAGACCTCACTTACCCCCCCCTTCTTATTGTTATACTTTGCCTGAAAAGAGAAACAAATATTTTATTCCTACAGCCTTTAGCAAAGATGTGGATCTCATGGATTAAAAAAAAAGAATTAAAAAGTAAATTGTTCCTAGCAGGGAGACACATTCATATTCATGTGTTGCATCAGAATGTATATACACATATGTACCAGGGAATTTGAAACTGCTGTGATGGGAATGTTTTGAAGACTACCAAACCTGGAAAATTTTAAACTGTAAAACTGTATTAAATGCTGATTTTCCTTGCTGATATCTGGGGTTTTTATTCTATCAAAAGTGGGGATGTCATCCGCTCCACACACTGTTTATCTTCTATTCTTTTGTGTTGCCAGTTATCCTTTACTTTCAGCAGCATGCCCTGCCTATTTGCAGTCCCCTGTGCTTATCTTCTCCTTTACCTTGCAACTTCCAGGTACTTGGATGCCCCATATGCGCCACCACACCCATCTTTCTTTGCCCCTTTGGTGGTCATGTTACTCACATGCTTACGTAACGCACTTAACTCAGAAGCATTGTCATGCTATGTCTTGCTATGCTATCACAGCGGTACAAAATACTTACACACTGTGGTTTGTTGTATTTCCTCAGCACTTTTATATTTGGGTTCAAAGCAAGCTGTCCTGATGACTATATTTATAATTTATAGGTGCCATAGGCCTCTGTTTTGGATACATATATACTGTAAAGAGGTATACTACATTCAAACACCATACTGAAGAATCCTTTTTGATGCGTTTAGACTTATTTCAAATCACTTTCTGTAACTTTGTCCAATGATCATGGTAATATAAGAGGTAAGCATTCTAGAACTGTGCTTCATTCTTTCTCCTTCTTGCTCTCACCAACAAAAAGTTTCCAAATGCTCGTACATGCTGATGAACCCCCAGTTTCAGAATTCTAGCCACATCCAGTTATAAGGTGCTTTATATTCAGCCAGTGCTATTAAAGAAGTGTATTTTAAATCAGTCATATCTTATCAAGGCAATTTATATTGCCCTCCTGCAAATGTAGAAATGATTTACGGTAAGTGTCTTTACCTCATAAAATAGCTAAATGAGTTTTCTGCTTCAAAAGTGCTTAAATCATGCTACTTTCTCCATTTATGAAACAATTTATGTTTTCAGGCACACAAGCATAATGGCATCAAAATCTGTTAATTGTGGTATCTCTTTTTACATGCTCTTTATTTATATCCCTGTTTGGTTTAATCTTTTTTTATTGTCTTTCAAGACTCTTTTTCATATTATACTTGTATTTATTGTAGGGAGTCTTATCTACATCACCATTATTGTTAATTACTTGTGAATTGCATGGTTTGCTATGCCTTTTAAGAGTTTCCTTTCTAATGACTGACCTTTCAGGCAGAAACATTAGTGGAAATTGTAGCATATTTTTAACTAGTGTTTGTAACAGCAGATTTAACTTGTTACTTTAAAAAATGGGTGGCTTTATACTTCTTTTCCTGAATGGTAATTAAATTATTGTAGCATTGGTGGGACACAGCCCAGGACACAATCTTCTAGTGTTTGGTCTCCTGCAACTATTAATTAAATACAGTCTCTACCCCAGAATGCAGACAAGGACAGAAGAAATAAAAAATCAATTTATTTTCTTCCTTCATTCTGAAGATGGAAAACTCGAGCAGAAACCTACTAAGTGACTTCTCCAAGGTCAGGTATTAAGGCTATGACAGTATTGGGTCTCCTGAGTCCCGCTTTGCTGATTTATCCAGACCACCCTTTGGTTTTGAAAGCAACTTCACAGTAGATGGCTAGTAGAGGAATTCTACAGGAAGAGATTCAAAAAGCACTTAATCTTGGAATTCCTGAACACAAACAAGCATTCCTTCTCTCAGTCGCACCAGTAGGATACATATAGGTATGGGCATTGCTACAGTAGTGACACAACTGGGGATGAAAGGCAGAAGAGGAGGAGGGAAGAGAGACTGTAAGCACACTTAATAATTATTAATGAGTGCAGTACAGTGTAATCTTGGTATTGTCTCATTACCATGTTATCACTGTAGATACCTTTCCAGGAGGTGAATCACGTTAAGGACTCATATGTCTGAAAGCAAGATTGGTACCTTGCCCTTTGTATTTATGACAGATGTGAAATGGTTACATTTTGAGAAACATCATAGCTAAACTTTTCAGAAAGATTTGATGTTTTGTCAATATTGATTCAGGCTTCTCAGTGTCAGCAGAGTAAAAAATAATAAAGTTCTGTTGCTGCAGGGACATGAAGAAAAGATGTTTGATTGATTCTTCCATTATCCAATGACAGCTATTATGGAGCAGGGAATAAAAATGGCAATTATATTCTTACTTTATAGAGGAAAAAGAAGGAAAAAGAAACTGTTCTAAGATTTACAGAGTTGACATATGAGACCTGAAATATGCCAGGTACAGGAACCACGATGATTGGTCTCACAGCCCTGTCTCCAGAAGCACAGATGTTTAACCATAACGTTTGTATTCAGCAATTGAAACTAATAGGAAGTAGTGTTTAGCTGTATTGTACAAATAAGTGCTATACTGCACATTAGGAAATGGTATAGTTGTACACCCATTAATGTATGAAGTAGACTTAAAGAGACAAAAAGCCTGCAGACACTTTTTTAATGTTTCCTTTTTGCTTAGATTAAATTTAATCACAATAAAATGTTTTCCAAGCATTCAAACGTGGTATAAGGTGCTGCTTACTTTTATACCTGCAGATAATAGTT
This sequence comes from Sagittarius serpentarius, assembly GCA_034782735.1. Taxonomy (NCBI): domain Eukaryota; kingdom Metazoa; phylum Chordata; class Aves; order Accipitriformes; family Sagittariidae; genus Sagittarius; species Sagittarius serpentarius. Next base: position 24,298,025 of record JAVKLA010000030.1, on the reverse strand, counting down.
GTGCAGACAGTGCTGCTTTTTTTTTTCAGTACTTTCCCTTATTTTCACACACTTACATATCAGAGACAGAAAGTATATTTATGCAAAACTTGTTTTCAATCTGGGAGACAATTTGCTCTGGATTTTTTAAATTCTGATATTAATTCTAATAAACATAACTTTCATTGCATCAGATTGCATTTTATTTTGAGAAAAAAAAATATGATGTTTGTGGCTTTAGATATAAACCCCACAGTAATATATACATCTTTAATTTCGAACAACCCCCCTTTCCAACTCTGCAATAAGAACAATTAAACAATGTAGGGGTTTGGGGGGGGGTGTTTGTTTTTTTTTTTTTTAAGACAGCCTCCAGATATGCGGTGGAAAATGGAAGTAAGAACATGTTAGATGTTCTTGTTTCTTGAGACAAAGCAAAATTATTTTGTTGAATTGTTCCTTTAATTCTATTAAAACATCACTTACAGCAGCAATTTTGCCAAGAAGGTTTGTCTATTTTGGCATTCCAGTGACAGAATTATTTTTTTATTTGCTTGCCTTTGTTTTAGTTGGTCTAATTTTATTTGTATATAAAAGCAATGTTGAAAACAATTCCTTAATATATACCTGTTGATTACACAATCTATGTCAATAAAAGATAAATTACATAAATTGCTCTTTATTTCTCAAGTGATCTAACTGAGGACAACAGCAATGTTAGGTATTGCTCAAACTGAAAGACAAGTCAGAGAAGAAAAAATGCTTGTTATTAGTGACCATTCAGCTGGCATCTGTTTTCATAAATCGTATCTGCCAATGTACAACAGTGCAATTTCTACTTTTTTGGGCAGCTCTGTGCTACTTTTGGTAATCTACAAGATCTGGTGGTGTAATTTGCATTAAGTATTTTCCAAGGAGGATAACAGAAACTCTCTCATCTGGTAAAAGCTCTCCCCTTTACCATGCTAAAAAAATCCTCTCAAACCTCAGAATGATTTTTCAGCCATTAGGTCTTAGAATATCTGCCTCTGCTTTAGTGTCAGAAAATACTACCTCCCTTTGGCTCTGCTTCCCATTGCATGCTGGTTAAGTCACAGATGTGTGGCTTATGTCAACTGTACCACAGCCGTCAAGTGCTTACATGCTCTCAGACTGGAAATGCATAGTCAAATGGTATTCCAAAATCTCTCTCGTCGATCTTGCACATAGCACTTCCAAAAGCGAAATTAACATCATAGCGCTTTCTAAGCCTTTACCTTAATTGCAGAAATGAAATTCCTCTTTAATGTTAGTTGGTTTTCTCTGCTCTCAGGGAAATATGCTTCCCTGAAGAGGTCTAAACTTCCTTTTGGTGGTTGAATTGTTTGTTGACCTTCCTCAGACTAGGCTGTGACCAAGCATTTTATGACTGGTGATGCAGCGGTGGCAGATAGACACTTAACATTTTCTGGCGAAACATCTGAATGATATGCTGCACGGTTTACCTGGAATATTGTAACCAGACTAGGAAGACTGAGGAAAAACAGGAAACACACTTCTTATTTCTAGCTTAAGCAGTCAAAGGTTTTTATTTCAGACAGGAAATGATAGCAGCTGGCATGTGCGATACACCCTTTGTTAGGACCCTATCAACAATCTAACACTAGAAATAATGCTGCAGTGTGAATAGTAATTCATTACAGTTTATCAGGTTGAATGTGTCATGTCCTATATCTTCAGAAAGGGAAACTAAAAGTGAAGATAGACATCAGTCAATAACGTAACAATAGAAAAGAGTAAACAACTAGTTCTACAAAATATTCTGTCAAGGAAATGCATAGTAATTGTCATTTTGCAATAAATAACATAGTCTAATATCTGATCTCTAGAAGTAAACAACACTAAATACCATGAGAAAAATGTGTGTGTATGGATGACACAACAATTTTCGGAATGGGCATGTTTTCCTAAATATACTTAGTGACATGCCCTAGCATATTTCTTTAGTTTATCAAAATGAGAAAAATATTTATTTTAGGTCAGTTCTTTCCATTACAATTAGAAGCTCCCAACAACCTATAATAAAAACTGAAGAAAATTGTATTATTTGAATTCTATACTAGCTAGGAGCTGACCAATCCTCTGTCAAACTTTTACTAACATTTTGTTCATGGCATGGGAGAAATTTAACTATCTTTTGAGGTATATTTTGCAAGGATCTTGTAGCATCTTTCACTATACAGACAATCCATTTCAGTTTATGTTAGAACTACTAAAAAGCCCTTCACTTTTCCTTTTTCTTCTATTCCCTTCTTTTGACACCAAATTTGAAGCATATAAAACTATCTGGGTACTTTTTTCTCTTAAGATTACACCCCACTTTTCAGGAACATGAACCTGTAGGGTTTGGGGTTTTGGTTTTTTTCATAGAGTACCCAGGATGGAATATACTACAAAGACGTGAAATATTTTGAAATTGTATAAACGCTAAGCGGCTAGCAAGAAAAGAAACAAAACCAGGGCCTTTTCACAATAAGAAAACACTTCTGTTCCATCTTAACATTAAACGGATATCTAGTATTGCTTTAAATTATTAGTGAGTTATAACTATATGCTTAGCTTCGGTTTATCAGTTTAACTAATGATTTTGACGCTTTGTAAATACTATACAACAGTGTAATAAAATAATTAGTCTATCTTCAAAACCAAGGGTTAGTCTTAGAGAAGGATTTAAAAAATGAAGTACCAAAAGCCCACAGTGATGTATCATAACCTCGAAAACCCAGGGTAGTGACTCATCCCAGAATCACTAGTCACCGTGTGTGTAGTTCACTGACCACAGCCGCCAGAGTCTGTTGGCGAAGAGAGCGAGAACTCTGCTTGAAAGCTGTTTTCAATTTGTTTCCTAACACAGGCTAAAACATGTTTAACTTGCCAGTGCAAATCATGTTCAGTGCACTACTGTGAAAGCATGTTTCATGTCTTAACAATTGTATATGCTTTCTGGATGAGGTACTGAGGTGTTTCAACCTCTTTTACGAGTCAGACTTAGGGATTTTGTACTCCATGTTTCAAGCGAGGAGACCGGAGAACAGACATGAACCCTCACATCTGCCTCCAGCTCTCAGGTATTATCTAACGGGAGGAGAAGGAAGGCTCAGTTCAAGAGCGCGTTATAGCACGACGGCTGCAGGACTGCTGAAGATGTGTGGCCATCTAAGTTTGTCCTGATAGTATTTGTCAGAGCTCCCAGGAGAGGTGGAACATGGCTAGTGACAGATAAAGGGATGTAAGGGAAGGAGCTAGGAGTGTTTGCTAGTAAAGGCCCCATTTCAGATGTAAGCAGGTGATTAAAGTGTACATGGCATGAATCTTTGTCCCCCTGGTCTTTACTGTAACACAAGACAGCTACTTGCAAAACGTAGGCAGCAAAAACACTCCCTGAGTACTCTTACAGCAGTGTGCACTGAAGGGGCCTCATCCCTCTTACCTCCATGCAGCTGGTGAAAGAAGCCCTCTTTTATCGACAAGCAAAAACTACCAACAAAGAACAAAAGGGAGTATTACGAGCATTTTTTCCAGTAGCTGCCTCTTATCCTTTTTATATGTCTCCTCAAAACTTTTCCATGCATTCCTTGGCCACTGTTTACATCTAAATTAAATCTACTTGCAAATTAGTATTTGCAAGGTATTTTTAATTAATTTTAAAAATGAAAATTGACTTGTAAAAAATCATAAATATATTCAAGGACTTGAATCTTTTACCAAAAAAAACCCTTTAAATTAAATAATATAAATACACTTTCCCCATTTTTGTGATGTTTGAGTACAAATATCATTTCTTGAGCAACTCTGATAGTAGTTCCACTTATTTTTTTTCTAACTAGTTTAGTGGAGAAATTATCTTCACATGCTCTGTGCAGTAGTGCAATTTTTCTGAGTTTTGCAAGGAAATGTGTGTTCTTCCTTATTCTCATGCCTGGAATAGCATCTAAAGTGGTCAAATTCCTGAATGTTGTTTCTCTTCTTCTGTGCATTAATGTACTCAGTCCTCGTGGACTGAGCATACTTCTTAGTGTTTTCACCTGCCAGAATGTGACAGAAGGATTCAGAATGACTGACAGATGACCAAAATGCAGAACAGCTGCTACTGATGTCAGGTTTTGCTATAGCTGATGGGTTTAAATGCTTTATAACTACAGTATCACTTTTCAAAATAAACTTTCTCACTATGCATGTTCAGTGAAATCTAAAAAAAAAAAATTAACCCAAACAAATAGAATCACAATTAAAAGAGACTCTTCCAATACTTATCATCAGGGTCTGATCCTGGATCTATGGCGTGAATGCACAGACTTTTTTGCCAGTAGAACTACAGTAGTTGTTACTTATTTCTGTTTGACTGTTGTTACATGGGGGGTGGTATGGGGAGAAGGGGCCAATCTGTTTGATACAGAGCAATAGCAGAATTCAGATAAGAAACCATCAGCTCAATTGGAGGACATAGGAAAGGTGTGTCTCCTGCAGTTACAGGTAAAACAGGCAAACCCACAGTCTTCAATGACCCTTGTGAAATGCAGCGCCACCACAGGGGGAAGAGTTTGGATCACAGAAGATGAAGTGGATCAAGAAGATAAACTTTTTGTGGTTTATCAGTGCCATCATCATTGACTGCCTGCTTTATCTTAGGCACTTCTTTTAAACAAAAATATTAAAAGAAGTCATTGCACTTCTAGTAGTAGTGAATGAAACAATGAGCCTTGGACTCATGGTATGATGTTTTCACTTAAGAGCGTTTGTCACTATGCAAAAAGCATATTTTGATATATAATGGAGAAAGCAGCAGTATGTATTTTATCTTTGTCTTTTCAGTAAGCAATTTTTAAATAGTGTGCTGAAGTAAGATGCCATGACAGCTTGTCTTCAGTACAAATAGAAACTTTGCACTGTAGGCAGCAAACTAGAAATAACCATAGTCAACAAAACTCAGATCAGAAAAGGTAATTATTTAATACATTTATAATAAATTTTCATAGCAAATATTAGATTACAAACTCAGGAAGATTGCTGTTCCTTTCTTCCGACACTTTATAAGAAGATAATTACCATATTCTATGCACTGTTACCTTACTAGTTTATACTGCATATATACAGAGGTATAATATTAAGGAAAAAAGCAAACCTGCAATTAGCAGGAAACACTGCCTGGTGAGATGAATATATTCATCTGAGTTATGCCTGTTTTCCTTAGCTGAGGCTCTGACCTCTGAATCTCTAGACTGTTGGGAAATTCATCATAGAGATATCTGTAGCAGCATGTGGCATCCCATTTTCCTTATTTTTCCACTTACATCTTCCTGAACACAGTTACTAAGGATAATAAATAACTGTTCCATATATTCCAGGAAGGTATTTTCATTACAATACATGATTTCATTGCCATGTGTCTGCCAGATCAGTGACAGCATGTTTCCCATCACCCTAATTGATTAGTCAGAGTGGAAGGCTATAACTTAAAATCAAAATAAAAATCTTATGATTCTTTTATTGTTTGCTATATAGGGCCCTTTATGAAGTTTAATGTTATTAATGTGTGTTAAGAAAGAAACAGGAAAATTCTGGTTTGATGCCTATGGCACTACATACATGGTCTTATCAAATTCAGAAACGCAAGCGTGCTCATGGCTTTGTGATGGCCCTTTTCTATGCGAAAGTTTCAGAAGCAGAAAAATGTCTGGGGATGTGAAAAAACATGGGGACATTGTGGGGCTTCTTTTGATATTTTTGTAGGTTGCCTTGTGAGGCAGATGGAACTGGTCCAGTGAATTAATGGAGTCAACAGGACATCCGCAGCACATGAGAGACGGCCATGTCGTTAGAGCAGCAGAGGGTCATGGAACTGATTGAATGCCACACTGTCACCAGGAGATAGCGGCAAGAAGTGCTGAGAGCTGCAGCAATGAATCCAACACAAACATCCATTTCAAGAACATAGCTGTAGGTCACACGAGAGTATAAAGGTGAAGCAATTTGCATAGCCTTGTCTATAACTAAATCTTCACTGAGCAATTAGTTAAGGAATAAGAAAACACAGCTTTAAGAGACACGTTACCTGGCAAAATTTGTCCTTTTTGTTTCAAGTTAGCTAATGACCACTGAGAAGAAACCGACCTTTCCAAGTCATCTAATGTAGAGGCAGACACAGGTGTTATTTTTCATGATTTCTGTGCATTAAATGACAGATACAAATCAGCCATAATCATTGTTGAAGGCACAGGTGTCCTTAAGTTTAGCCTTGGATTAAGCAATATTCCGCCTTGCCCAGTGTGAGCTGGAACAGACTCAAGTAAGACTCATTGACATTAATCAAGTGCTCTTTGGGCTAAGGCATGCAGAACGCTGTCCTGCTTATGCCTTTCTCAAGTGCATCTTTGTAACTGATTGTGCTGCCCCGGGCAAGAGAGTCCTACAACCTATGCAAGGGCAGCACAATGATCAACAGAGCTTTTCTTGAGCTGAGAGTTTTCATCAGATCCATTTGTGAAGTTAAGGGGATTCGCATTCAATTACGTGGCCTTGAAAGGGCAGCAGCTGATACCAGCAAGAGCTGCTGCCAGGTCTCCTGTGCCAAAAGGGAGGAAACTGCTTCCAAAGGGCCTCTGCTGTGTGAAGACTGCTCACACCAGAGCCAGCGGCGTGCACACAGCCAAGTGGGAAATTGGAAGTAATCCTGCGGTGCCCCTTCTCCATCCTGCTTCAAACAAACTATCGTGGGACAACTGGTATTTAGGAGAATTTGGACCTCCAGCGACCAATGCAACTCACTGGGTGCCTGGATCGTCAGCACCAAAGCTCGGCCCTGAGATTTCTTAAGTGTTCCTGTGCCCATTTCTTGCCGCGATTATGAAGGACTGTGAGTCAGTGAAGGACTCAAATAGCGTCCTTTCATACTCACACCGAGTCCACACATAGCCACACTTCCAGCCGGAACCAGCCTCAGGACTGACAATAAAAAGGGGGACATGAAGCAAGCTAGAAGGTAAAGAAAAGAATTATATATGATTTTGTTTCACATGCACAGCCTATCTCTTCTCATGAATATGGCTTACTTGGTAAAGTACACTTCTGCTCTTTACTTAGTGTAAGTTTCCACAGCCTATATAATTTTTGTTTCTTTTTAAAAAAAATCTCTTGAATTGGCAAATATGAAAAGTATTTAAACATTTATGATGCAGAAACATACCTTCCAGGCGGGAAAGTGAAAACTTTGGGAAGTTATAAGCGGTAGCTGCAGCCTAAGCAGAATAGCCTCCCTGGCTTTCTTTTATAGTTTACAAAAAGATATGGACCCTCTAGGGAGAACACAAAATCATGTTCCTACGGTGAAGTGCTGCTCGAGGTGCCCATCTTCCTTCAGGGACCCTAGGGAGGTTATCTATGTGGGCTGGTCTCTTCAAGGCATATCCTTTTCCCTCCTGACCTGAAAGCATTCATTACAGGTGAATTTAGTTATGTATGAAAGTCCTGCTGGCAAATACCTCTGCACCATTAAATTTCACAGCCGTGTTGGGGAAGGAACAGCAGACAGGAAACCTTAAGTGCCTACACATCTCAAACCCTATAGGTTGTCCTGGCTCTCTGAGGTGGGAGTGGGCCAGGATGAGGGCTATGTGAACGACTTGCTTTGGTGTCCGTCTCTACCCTGTTCCTTCTCTTTTTAAAGCCGCAACAGAATATTTTGAAAGGGGCGGGGGGGGAAAGCTTGGTATTAATATTGAATGATTTCTTTATCTTGTCAAAATGATCATTTAAAAGCCCACATAAAAATATTTCATGCCAAAGAAAATGATCTGTTTCATCCTCTATGACATTTTCTTTTTCTATTATTATAATTTCTTTTATTTCAAATGTCAGTAAAATCTGAAGTAGAATATTTCAACATGAAAGATCTGAAAATTTTATTTTAATGTTCTCCTCACCCTTCAATGAAATTAGTCAGTGAATGTGACAAAAATTTAGAAGTTGCTTGGGCCAGTTTGAAGTTACCCTAATGGTGAGGAAAAAAAAAAAAACAGATGAAGAAGAATTCCATGTCTATATAGCATTTTTCAGTCCTCATTTAGAGACATTTGTCATACCATTAATGTTTGTAAAGCAGCACACCCCCTCTTGCTGGAAGAATCCAATATTGCTGCATTTACCTGTCTAATACACAGACAAACAAGAAGTGTCACTTTGTTTTTGGAAGATCCTACCACAAGCAATGAAAAATGACAACTTATAAATTGCCTTATTAGCCTCTTGTACTAAGCCAGGATGGGATCTGACCACTTGCCAGCAAACAAGCCAGCATGCTCACCCGGTCCCCGATGTCCCCAGTTGCCCCGGTGAGGGGTGTGCTGGGGGGCTACTAGTGCCGCACGCTCCCCTGCGTGCTCGCTGAGGGGCACGGACCGGCACGCCTGCCCTAGCCACTGCGCTGCCGGCCCGCCCGCAGGAGGCATAGCATTTCAGGCAGAAGCTGAGAGATTGTTTACAACAAAAAGTGCTTTCATTTCTGTTTTATTTCATTGCTGCTGGAATGGGAAAAATACATGGGTATCAAAGACCAGTTCATGCTGTATTTACTTCTGTTATAAAGGCAAAAAGTGCTGATAAACCACAAAGCTATTATTTGTTCAGGTCCAGTATCCTGCAAACTACAAGAAATGGGATTTTTTTTCTACCCTGTGAGGATGAAATTCTTAGCTTTAAGCAATTTTTTTTTTTATGTCAGAAGAACTTGAGATTAGACCTTAAGATAATTGTATTATGATTGCTATCTGGTTTATTACCCTTTCTCTTCTTTTTCCAGACATGATTTGGGAATAAGCTGGTTCAAAAACCAACAGTAGAAACCAGCTAGACTTAGAAAACCAGCACAGCCTGAAGGTGCATTACCTTGTGAAGTGCTAGAGCCAGAAATAGAGCCCATTTTAATGCCACAAGTAAGCTTGGAATTTCAGCTTTTAGGTAACATAAAATACTAACCTTTCACTCCAGTGTTCATGAAGTATTGGCTGTTAAAATGCATGTGGAAAAAGGTGGTTTTATTTGTAGGCCAGTACAAACGCTTTCTGGATCAATATGCTTTTCCAAACATTGCTCCCAGACTACTGATCAGACAGGAGGAAAGAGTGTCCGTGTGTAATCGACCACATAGCCACAGAAAATCGGTGGGGGTGATACTTCCTGAGGATCATGCCTTAACTTCTCAGCCTGCTTTCTCCAGAAACACACAAACATGCATGTATGCACACACTCGCTCTCTTCTGGGGTGGAAACTGTCTGCTCCCACCCTTCCTTTGTTGACTGAAGAGCCAAGAGAAAATGTTCATTGACCATCTATACAATTCAGTTACACGGTGTGTTTTCCTGATTCCAACACTTAAATGACCTTTCAGAGAAGGTAACTACGCTAATTGCACACACACTTTTTTCCCTGAGACACCCAGGATCTCAGTTATCTCATGATGCTTTTTGCTATGTCTGTGACAAACTAGGGTAGCAGAGGAGAGTCAAACAGATGCTTTCTCAGTCCCTGAAAATCTCTATGCAATGTAAGGATGATTTTTCAGCTAGCATTCTACTGGGTGCATAATACCCATTTGTCTTTGGAAGGGGTGATTTTTTTTTAAACGTATTAATTTCAGTAATTCTTTTAAAATTAAGGACAGTTGGTGTATTTCTGACAATAAAATATTTTTTAGTCTACAAATTCCTTTATTTTGAACTAGACACTTCATGCATATGCATCATCCATAATGCATTTGTATAGATAGGTGATTATGTTTTTTCAGCTCTATACAGTAAAGAAGTTCTCTTGTGATGTCACTTACCTCTGTGAAAAATGGTCTAAAATGCTTAAGCTGCTTTGTATCTGTTCACTAGGTTATAGCTATGGTACCAGCGGAAGAGATAGACCACTTCTTAAACTAATGTACTTGTCTCTATGTTCATAAAAATTGAAAAATTGTTATGATTAGAAAACAAAACAAAATGGTGTAGACATTTCTGAGATCAATTACCTTTTCCATAAAATTAATTCATAATACACAACAAAAGAAATTAACCAGAAATTCACAATATATTACCTATCAGCATTGTTTATTATTTCATCTATGGTTGATTTACCTCCTATCTGGGTGCTGACAATGATATAAGTAAAATGAAAAACAGTTTTTAATCTGCTCTTCAAAGAATGAAGGATGAAATTCTTTTAGTAGTCTGTTCCTGCAGATCTTAAGTGGTGGTGTTTGATTGTACTTGTGGATAGTACAGCAAATGCAGTCTTTGATTTTGAAGTAGCCATGCACTTTTTAGCTTGCCTGAAATACATTATTTTTTCAGATTTTCTTTTTTTTTTTTTTTTTTTTGCAAGGCATCTCATTCTGAAGTAGCAGCAAGGCAGACCTTAGAAAGTTTCAGAGGCAAAAGAAAAGAGAATAAAAGAAAAAAAATCAAATCAATTCTGTGTTTAGATATAAAACTATCAGAAATAAGCTGATCAGGTAGCTTATGTTAAGGACTGCTGCTTTTGGACACCATTGAATAAATGATGCAGGATTTGCTCAGAAATTTATTTAAAAGCTCTTTAAATATCAAGCTGTTCATTGTAGGATGCAGCCTTTGTCTAGAACTCTAGGTTCTTTAATAGCTTTGTAAAATCTCTGCAAAAGGAGCCTATGGTGAATCAGTCTCTGCATAAAATGTAGGTGTATATTGGAAGCTTGGGTCCTTCTAAATTTCCTTTGTGGAGAGCAGCCTAACAATGCTAGAGAAGGAAAAAGTGAACTGTGCTGTTTCATGTTATGGCTGATGTAACTACAACTCAAAGCAAACTAGTAACCTGCTACTGAGGAAAAAGGGGAAAGGCTCATTTCCTTTCTCCTCTTTTTTTTCTCCAGCCATGCTACCCCTGCGCTTCCCATGTTCCAGGTTTGATGATTGTTTATCTAATTCAGTTTGCTAACATGGCAACAAATACTTTTTTTTTTCTTTTCTTCCCAACTCAGTTTTCTTGCCATCTGATTGTTTAACTGCTAGAGTCAGCACAAAAGAAATGATGGAAAACAGAGACGTAAAGGAGAGACCTCTCCCTTTCGATGGCAGCAAGCCGCTGTAGCAGCTGAGTCCACCTGTACCAGCATGATGCCAGAGGTGGTGAGGCGGCGCCCTGAGACCGTGCTCACAGCTGGAGGACATCACGATGGGGCAGTACCAGGGGGAAGTCCCTGAGCCATCTCTCACCAAGCAGTTAGAAACATGTTATCGGTTATTGTCAGTTATCGATTATTTTCTGCACAGCACATGAGCCCTGGAGCACCGTCACATGAACACAGACCGGCCCTGTGGAGGACAGACAGCAGCTTATAAAAGACAGAGCACAGCACTCCACTTCAGGTCCCTATTTGGCTACAGCATAGACATCTTTCTTTCTATATCATCTTTAAAGCTGTTCCCTTCTGAGCAGCTAGGTAAGGACAAAAGGATAGACAGTTTCTTTGCTTTTAAGCTCAGTATTTCAGGGAGTCTCCTCAGGAACAGAAAACTGGAGTACAAGTCTTTGATGCCTGTAAATAAAGGCAAATAACTTCAAGACAAGAGACTGGAAGAGACCCATCTCAGGAGAACTGTAGGCTGGGCAGTCACCTGACACGAGCACTAGTGAGGGTTCAAGTGCTGAGCTGAAACAGGAAGAGAAATGGGCTTTCACACAGGTGTTATGCTTTCCAGGTGACTGTTCCCACCACCGTTTTGGAAGTGTCCATCTTTCTTGTCTATCTTCCTCTTTCAAAAACTAGAGGTTACGAATATCATTTCGAGCTCAGTTGTACTCAAGATCTCCAAGCTCTTTGGTTTTTGCTGAGATTCTACAATGCCTCATTTACTGACATTTAAGTATATACAGCAATTGGTTTCTTTGTACTTTTCTGAACAGATAAAAATTGCTTTATCTTCTCCTTAGAAATAAAATTACTAAGATTTATGTAAAACAATAGTAAAACATAACAAAGGACCTGAAGCTATCCATCTGAGGGGTAATTTAAACTCCACTAAGTCTTCAATAAAAACAAAATAGCATACCATAACCATTTACTGCATGTACTTTAACACAATTAGCAGTCTGAGTGCTCTGAAGGGCTTCTGGAGTTTGTTAACATGGAGGCTGAATTTCATTTTACAGAGGAACAGTGATCTTTTCAATATTTTGGGGGCTACTGCAAGAGATTTAATGTTACTTTTATAGGCATTTATAAAAGTATCATTTCAGTTGTTAGTAAGAGCTACAATTCTACACCTAGCTGTTACTTCTCTTTTTAAGTTCAATATGTTGAACCAAATACAGTAACATTTTAGCTGACATATGTATACATTTAAGTGTATAAAAATATATTTATCCAATTAAAATGTGTTTGTGTCAATTATGGAGGACAAAATTTGCCCTATGTAAAAACCAGTTCTTGATGATGGGTTTACAGGAAAGCAGAATATATTCAGACTTCATAAACTTACACTTTTGGGTGTTCAGGCTAGATGTTTTTAATACCTTTTTCAACAGAAAATATTAAATGTTTCAGCTTTATAGCACTAGAACAGCACTAGAAAAATGTAAGGGATCATTCTTTCTTTCTGAGATTAGATTGTAAACCCCTTGTCCAAGCGCATATGAGTAATATCAGAGAAAAAGATAAATGCGAAACTACAGTGACAAGGTAGACAGACAGAAGTTAAACACCTTCGTACATCTTGCCTCAGTTCTTCGTAGCCAAAACCTAGCTGATGAATGGTCTTAAATCACTATTATTAAAAAAAGAAAGTAAAGTCCCACTTAAAAAAAAAATCCATTTAAAAGACAAAAGAAAAGTCTTAAGCATCTCTAGTAACATCAGCAATAACATAGTTTATGTTGCTGTTACTTTCAAAGAAGAAAGCTAGCTCTTCTGTTCAAGGACAGAAAATGCTTTAAAGAGGTATAAACATGTGTGTGTATAAAATTTGATGGTGTCGTGGTTTAACCCCAGCCAGCGACTCAGCACCACGCAGCCGCTCACTCGCTCCCCCCCCACCCAGTGGGATGGGGGAGAGAATCGGAAAAATTAAGTAAAGCTCGTGGGTTGAGATAAGAACAGTTTAATAGAACAGAAAGGAAGAAACTAACAATGACACTAAGAACAAGAAAAAA
>JAVKLA010000030.1:24273147-24284742 GCA_034782735.1 Sagittarius serpentarius | reverse complement strand
GTGTTATCAACATTCTTCTCATACCGAACTGAAACCACAGCGCTGTACCAGCTACTAGGAAGACAATTAACTCTATCCCAGCCAAAACCAGGACAGATGGAGTAATTGCAATAGCTATTTATGTGCTTATATTGGTCCAAACTCCTTGCTCGAGGCAATAGGTACAGCCCTGATGGCTTCAATAGAATTGCATATGCTCTACCCATGGACTTGGGCACATATCTTTTTCAGGAACATGAATAATCTTCAAAGGGATAATCAGGTCAAGAGTAGGTGATGGGGGACGCAAACATACATATTGGTTGCATTCTTTTTCTAGGTAGTTCCAGAAGGGGGGTTCTTTTGGGGGGTGGGGTCTCTTTTCACTTTTACAGAGATAAGGATTGTAGTAATTGGCATATGTTGGCTTAGAGTTTATCAACACCTTTTTTGCAAATGCATACAGAATAAAGATATAGTAAAATCATGTATAAGAAAGTTAAAAGCAGTTAACAGCTGTCCTGATTTCTTTTTCATTCTGACATTTTGGAATTTTGTTTAAAACAGTATTATTCCAAGAAACAAGAGCATAAGTAAGTAGAGATCCAGATTTGTTTTTTCCAAAATCATCAATCCATTTATTTTCTGAATCAAGTAGTATTACAGCCAGCTTTATTGTGTAAGAAGAATTAAATCTGTGCTGGCCAAAAGGCAGATGCTGTGCCAGCCTGGGAGGAGGAGGAGAAGAAGGAAGAGAACTCCTTTCTGCCTGAGGTGGGGAGAAGCAATCTGCTGCCTTCCAGGAGCCACAGAAAAGTCCGGAGGCTTGCTTAAATGCAGTGTGGGTGAGTGGCACTGAGGGAATACGATTCTTCTAGGCACTCTGCCTGAAAGATATGAGTAGCAGTGAAGCTTGGCCTTTTGCTCTCCCTTATTCTCCTTCCCCAGAGGCCCAGGAGCTGAACAACATCCCTTTTCTGATGCAGCTCAGTCCTATTGCTTCACACTGGAGTAAATAGCCCTCCCTATTCTCTCTACTCACATATTCCTTGTTAATCCTATTTTATCCTTATTTCTGGCTACTGGGAAACAGAAGGACAATGAGGAACAGGCCAGGTCCTGGTTCTTAATCAGCAAGGAGAGGACTAGAGTGGAGAGAGAAGACCACTGCAGGGAGGAAGTAGCTGCTGAAGAGAAACTGCAGCAGGCTCTTTAGCAGGAACAGAAGGATGTGTAGGAAAGCAGTAGGGGTTGGATCAGTCTATCCCCACCTCCTCTGGCATAGGCAAAGATTTTTCTCTCCTATGCTTTGACCAAACTCTGCCAAATATCTGTTCCTAGCAATGATGAAAACCTAAGGAGCATAAGTTCTGGTTTTGTTGTTTCTTTGAGGGAGAGTGGTTCAGCTTTTTAATGAGTTTAGGCTTCTACATTTGAAAAATTAATTTCTTCTGTTTGCATAGCTACTATTTTTATTGATTGAAATTTCAAGAAACAAAAGAAAATTAAATCTACAAAAGAGAAAAAAATCATTATGCATTTTTTGTTTATGACTTCTGTCCACTTACAAAATATTCTAGTAGATTTAATTCATAGGAAAAAAAGATAACAGTTTTCAACACTTCACAGAATGGAAAAATGAAGTTAAAATGTAAGATTATTTGCCCAAGGCCACAGGAAGGCCTCAGTCAAATACATGATTAGCAGTGGATAGTCTTGAAAATTATTCATGAAAGCAAAATGTTCAACACTTGAGAATGTCTGTGGTCTCAGTGTGTTCAGATATGTGCAGACATTGACTAGTGAAAAAGAAAACCCTTCCCGATATGGTGGTAAAATGTGTTACAATTAGGGAATCATCACTGTAAAACAATAGTACATCAATGGTTTTTCAACAATCACAAAAAAGAGAATTTCCATTTCCATGTGTTAGTAGCACTAGACCCCAAACAGCTGTCCAGTCACAAGCTACCCCAGTTGATTAGAGAAGAAGCTATTGAAATAGCACAGAGGTAATACAAATTTGCAGGTATTTTTTTTTCATTTTTAGAAGTTGTAACTATAGTTAATAATTACTTTTCTACTATGCACCAGATAGTTGTGTAAACAGTATTCTTTTGTAATAAATTGCATATTTAAAAGAGCTCCATTTTCTGTGGTCTCTGTGAGATAATATATCAAGTTCAGACACATCAATAAAACTGACTAGTACCCAAGAAAAAAACTGAAACAGCTGCTTGTTTTCAGCTCTTGCCAGTGGCTCATAAATAACAATACTGCCGCAGATCTGCCATCAGTGAAATGGCTGTATTATCTTCTGAATAGTCTTCATATCAGCAAATCAATTACTAGTTTAAATTCTCCTTATTTCATCATTTTTAGAAACTACGGAGGTAAAACCAAATTAAAACATTGTGATGCAACTGAAATGTTTGTACTTCTAATACTTCTAATGCCATGTAGATTGTGCCTTTCCAAATATTTTTTTAATATTACTATTATAGGAATTTGTGAGTATTCCTTTGGGGGGGGGGGGCGGATTGTTTGCTACAGCTCTCTGACAAACTAGATGCTAGATTTCTCCTGACGGCCTCTGTCAGTTAAGGTAGTCATCAAGCCCTGAGCATGATGTCCTCCCTTCCTGGGGTTCTCACCCAGCACAGTTTCCTCCTGTTCAGCATCACGGCCAGGACACCACCTTCAAGAAGGAAAACTAACAAGAACAACAATAAAAAAGGCAATGAGAAGCAGCAAAGCAGTACCATCACATTAATATTTCTTGCGCAGCACTGTCTCCTGAGGAACGTTGAAAGAAATCTTCATTAATGTAATGGAGAGGGGTAATGAATTTTAATAACTTTGGAGCAATGGCAGACAAATCCTCTCCCCTAGACACTCTAAGGTAGAGTCAAAGTTTGAGTTTAAGACGAGGGGAACTCTACAGGCAGTACTCCAGGCATTGCTTTGTACTGTGAGAAACAGAACCAGACATGTGTCAAGGTCAGACCATGTGAAAAACGGTTCTGAAAAAAACCTGAGCCCTGAGAAGGTAAGGCTACAAAGTAACTGCTAGTAAAGAAATTGTCAGAAGTGCTTTCCACTGTCACGTTTTGCTGCTTCTCATGGCTCACCATTTCTTTGGAGAGAAAGAACTAATACTGCTCCTGGGAGGTGCAGAGTTGCATAAAGTTTGAGAACTACACCGGTTTTAGCACTGACATAGTATGTATTTGAGGACCTAATTCTTCTTGCAGCTAAGTTAAACCATTGTCTAACATTGCCATAATTAGGCTTCTCAGACTTTTTTCTTGTGAAAGAAAAGCAGATAATAATGGAAAATCTGCTTTTCTTGAAAAGAGATCAAAGAAGAAATTCCAGTATAGGAAAATGAAGAAAAGAAAACAAGGAGAAGCAGTTGAGACAGAGTTTAAACTGGGAAGTGGCAGGTAATGATGAACAGGCAAGGAATCATTTGAATACATACAGCATTTAATCATATGATTAGTGGTTGGAAACTAAGGCAAAAAGGAAAAATCAGTGCCAAGCTTACTGAGATGGTGATGAGCGTGATGGCAAAGCATGCAGGAAAGAAGCTATGGCAACAGTAGCAAGATAATGGTTTCTGTGTCTCAATAATAATTCCTCCCATTGCCCTCATCTCATTTCTTACAAAGTATGGAGTAGGCATATTTCTCATTCTTATAATAAAAACGAAGTTTGCCTTTGAAGGTGAGGAAATACATGAAGAAAATGTGATGAAATACAAAATCAGGCAATCGTATGCCACTTCTTTTTGTCTTAAAAGGCAAATCAGTGCATGGCTGACTTGTACTCACCACTGTCTGGTCAAATGGATCTATTAGGAGACTTGATTGCACACGCATTTACTTTGTGATTATTGTAGTATGTATACTCGTATATAATCACAATTATTTTAATTGTTATTGCAATAACTCTCAGCTGTTCATGGGAAAAGCCGACTGAAGGTAGAGTTCTGTTTACTGTTCTGTGTAAGAGCTGCATGTGAGGAGGAAACCAGGAGTTTCTATTGTTATTCTTGTCACAAATAATAGATAGTGTGACAGGTCTAAAGTCTGAGTGCCTGTGGTCTTGAATTAAATAAGAGATTTGACTCCAGGTTTGTAAGGGCTATACCTGCTATAGCTGTCTTGGAAAATGGAGGTTAGATGCAGTGTAGAAGTCTTCTCTTACAAGCTCCTGTAAGAACAAGTACATTGGACCAACCTTCTCCCACACTTTGTAGAGCAATCATCAGTTTGTCAGTTAGTTTACTCTGGCTTTTAAAACTGTTGTCTCCGAATAGATACTGTTTGATAAATTACATCCTTGACTTTTCCATGGCAAAGCATCCTCCTATGTTATAGGAATATTAAAAGCAAAGTAGATTCTACAATTGGTACAGGGGAATACATAACCGGGTATTTATGCTGGGTCTTATTGAAGTATTTCGTGCATACTTTCAAAGCTATTTGTTTCTTCACTACCTGTGTAGATGTAGAGTGGCATGAGCACCTGTATATGTAAACCTTTATATGTGCATGTCTATTTATATATGTTATTGTGTAAATAAGTGATCTTTTAAATTACAAATATTTCAGGTCTAGTTTTAAATTTATTGGACTGCATTTTTTACTGCTGTTGTTCTGTGGCTGTTGGCATTACTACACAACATTACTGACTAAGCAGGTTTTTTTCAAAGTATTTGATGCTATTCAGTATTATTCATACAGTCATTGAGTTGAATTGTATCCAGGAGCATGTATTGCTTACATGTTTTTAGGATCCTTAAGTCACGGTTGCTGTCTGAAGGAAAAGAAGAAACTCCTCTCAGCTTTGGGTTTGTGTAGGGTTGTAGTAGTGTGGGGGAGGGAGAGAAGGAAGGCATCTGTACAATCTGATTACAAACCCCAGATGTTTAAAATGCTGTTATTTCCCCAATTAAGTATGAGTAATTTTAGGGAAATATATTTTTTATGATAAGTTCAGTAACTCTTTTGAAAACAGAAAGAAAGCAAACCAATGAACAATACATGATGATTTAGACTGTCAATTTCTTACCTTCACTTGTCAGCAAATAAACTGACAGCCATGTACAGATGAGGTGCCACTGAGTTTATAGTCAACCTCTCAGAGTTCTCTCAGAAGGAATATCAAGGCTTGACATTTTTCTTTCACTAAATGACATATTTCAGCAGGATATATTTTTCAATATTGCATCTGAGAACAAATAAAAATTAAAGACTTTTGTATGTAAAAATCTGCAGGAACTTTCCACATAAATATCAAATTCTAAGCAGAAAAATTGAGTAATGACTTTTCCTGTATACTGCAGAGTTTGCTTTTATATACATTTAACCTACTTTCTCCTCATTTTGTACTATTAAGAAAAAGCTATTCTTTCATATGAAATGTCTACCTCTCTTAAAAGTTTCATTACCCTCAATATTATTTATGACTACTGTATATCTGAAAAATACAAAGCTCATCTGTGATGCGAATGTAACGAGTTATGTATTAATGAAAAAAAAATTTAGAATATTTACAGTGAGTTTAAAGTAACTACATAAAATGCATCTATAACAACACATCTGAGTGCAGAAAAGAATGAGAAAAAATTATGTTAAAAATATAGAGGTAGAGACTATAGGTCTAGAAATCTCTTACACAACAGTAAAATGCAATGCAAATCAACTACTATCTCAACAGGTGGATTGTATGTGAGCATGAATCCCCACCAGAATTCAGATATGTTCATCTCTAGCCGCAGGCTACTTATTTCTCTTATCCTTCCTTTCATTTGCTTTCCTTTTGGACTCTTATCTTTCAATTTCAAGTGTTCTTCATTCTTCTTTCACAACATTTATTTTCTCTTTTTATATAAGTAGGCTCATGAATGTTATCAATAATATATTGTATAGCTTTATTCTACTATGGAAAATTTAACAAGAGTAACTCATTATTTCACAAATAAAGGCTTGCCAAACTGCTAAGATACACATCAGTAGAGCAGAAGATCAAAACATATGGTCAGAATAGAAGTTCCTTTGAGAAAGGAAGTGTTAAAGAATATATATGCAGAAAGTATAAAGGTCATGATAATTAACAGAAACATAAGATGTTGGTGGTTCAATAAAGATAGATAGACAAAAGCAAACAGAAACCTAAAGCCGAAAGAGCAGAACACAGGGGAAAATATGAGCAAGTAAGACAAATTCATGTAATAATCCTCTTGCTCCTGACTAATATGAACTAAATTTTATTCCAATGAAATAACAAAAGAGAAAACTCTTTTCCACTTTTCTAGTTCTCTAAAAATAAGATAAAAATTAAATCTTTATGTTTTGTTTTGTTTTGTTTTCAAACTACAGATTCAAGAACAATACCATATTGTATTAGGATGTACTGATTGACCTCATATACACAATGTTACCCCAGTCAGGCAATCATTAAAGTCAACTGACCACCACTTCAGCTCTAGCAGTTAATACATTGATATTTCTAAACAGCTTCAGTCGTTTAGGAAACTGTGTTTGATTACAGATTGTAATATATTTGAAAATATATTTAAGTGGGATTCTTATATTTTCTTGCAAATTTCTGAGATTATTTAAAGTAGCTCATGTTTGCATATTCAGTTTATTTTATGATGTTGTCTGACTTCATTTGTGTTTATCATGGCTTACAGCTAGATACTATTTCTCTTCACTTATAGCCATTTTTGAAAGCTCTATTTTATACATGTATGTTTCATTACAGGGTAATAGGTAATAAAGGACTTCAGTATCTCTTAAGGCTAAAGAAAGTTACTGACCCATCAGAGACCACCAGAAAATGCAAGTGCTAGAGTGCTATTTTCCTGTAAAAATTCAACTACTTATATTTCCTCAGGAAAAAAAAAAATTAGTTTGTCAGGCTCTTTGACAACAAACAAAAGGGCTATTTCTGTGTATTTTACCCCTTGTACAACTATTAGAGAATAATTCTATTACCCACTGGTGCCAAAAAAAGAACATAGACAGGTGACTCCTTGTTTCATGTGTTTGTAATACTGTCAGTATTGAGCATTATAAAATTTATTTTGACTAAATTGAAATAAAAGGTGTAAATAATTGCATCAAATCCTGTGATTACTTGATCTTTGAGATAATATTGACTAACATCATAAAGCTGCTAATATGGTCTGGTGAAAAATCAGAAAATACTTTTTTTCTAGGGGAGCACTTTAAGCAAAACAATAAAAAAGGTTTTCTGGAATAAATCACCTTAAGAATAAAGTTTACTATTAAGCTTTAGATGTGATTTAGTGTTTGGAAAACAGTTTTAAAATGTACTGTGAGCAGTGATGCATAGAGAAAATAGGTGTCATTATTGCTAGGTAGGAGATGGAGGCCAGGTAGGCCATGTGGACCCTGACTGAGCTCCTTATTAACTGTCAGGAAAGACCCATCCCACAAAAACATCATACCTGTTATATATCATAAATGGTTTTGCCCTTTCGTCTTTGTACAATATCCTTAGCTGCTTTTGTTTATGCTGTTAGACTTTGCTAGCTAATTAGAAGTCGTCTTAGGCAGAAGGTTAACAGCCATGGAAGAAGCTGAGTCAAATACTAACTTTTAGAAGTAATTGCCTGGAGCTGCATTCCCACCGAGATTTCACAGGTCGAGGAGGTGCTGTCAGCAGGTGGATGCAAATGCTCCAAAGAAAACCTGGTTTAAGGATTTTTGAGTGGAAGACTAACTTTCAAAACTTGTTTTCCTCTTTTTTTTGTAAGTTACAGAATCTCTTTTAGGACTCCAAACTATGTGAATGTGAAAGTGTTGGGTATTTCTCTAGCATGGGTGAAATGAATTGGGCTGCTGAAAAGAAAATAAATACTCAGAGTCTTCTTTTGACTCAGTTTTGGTCTAATTCAGAAAAATTGTACTACACGTGAATGTTAGTCATATAATCAGTTACGTTATGTGCTCAGAAACCAAGTGAAGGATGCAAGAAATTCATAAAGCAGAATGGAGAAAAGAGCTGATTAACAGGAAGAACATATGATTGAGAATGATAAAGATTATAAACAGAAGATCATTAGATGAGCATAGTTGCCACTTTAAAAATCTATTTTCAAGACAATTACATTAATATATTTTGTATTTATCATTGCTTGCAGGTAGAGATGATGTTAAGTGCTGGAGGAACGTAAAGGACCAATATGGATTTTGTCTGTACTCCACAAAAAGTTGAGAGCATGTATTTTTAATGGATAGAGACTGCTTATCTTGACACAACTTCACATCACATATATTACTGTCTCTTAATATTTGTTTCTGTATCTTGTGCTTAACTACCTTTTTGATAGAATTATACCGAGCCTTCTCAAAATTTGTATAGGAAGGTAATGTTATGACTGGTCTCAGTAAACTCCTACCCAGCTGAGAAATTCATGTCTTGCGGAAAGTTCTGTGATGCTAATACCGGAGCAATCTCTTCGTGCTGTCTTTTGTTCAGTCATGAAATAAAGAAGGGTTTGTCTGCTCTCTTCCCTAGCCTATTTCTATGAAATTTGTGGGAATGGTATTCTCTGTCAAATCTGTGTGACATAGATTAGTGGTAACTTGGAATGAAAGACACAGGCATTTATATGTATATGCATATACATAAAATTTATGACATGCACCACACCTCCTTAGAGAAATAGGCTAAGAAGTCTTTCAACTAAAAAATAAGGATGAAGACACCTTTTTTCCCCTGCAGAAGTTAGGTTGTACTTACACTAAATTGAAATCTGAATTTCCTCTGCTTCCTAGATTTGCTTTTGTTTAAAGTGGGAAAGAAAATTGAAGTATCTAGTCCTTTACATTGAGAGATCCATAACACTTTATTTCAGAACTGGTTAAATGATTTGCTTCAGAACTTTTAACCTGAATGACATGAATGTGAAATTGTGAATACAGGCATTTCGCTGCAGTTTATTTGGTCTGCCATGGCTCAAATCACCTGTAAATGGCATTTCCCTCTGGTGGCATACTGGTCCATGCTGTACTTTAGGCAGCTGATGAACTTTTATTTTTTTTTTCTTCCAATTATATTCTCCAGCCGGACTACTGCATCTGTAATTCACTACATGGTTAGATAGGAAATGAGATTATACGGCATATTTTGGTGTCAGCCAGCGAGTTTATGACATATGCTATTGTAACTGCTGTAAAAAAAAAAGGATTTCTTCATTTAGATGAGAAAAAATAACATTAAACATTACGGTTCTCTCAGCTGAAATTATTATGTACGGTTGCTTTGTGTATTTTTATTGTTTTTTGTTGACTAGGGAGGAATAGCAAAGAATAATCTTAATATAGCCAGTGCAATTTTCTCTAGGAAGAAAAAAAAGATTTCATTTAGTACTCCTACTAGCAAAAAAAGAAAACAAGTAAACAATTAACACAAAGTCTATATATACACTTTCAGTCCTTTCTTTAAATATGCATTGTGATATATTGAAACAGGAAGTCCATTTAGTTTTATTTTAATGAACAGAAAAATCTTATGCTTTATCAGCCTATTAATTCCCATAGTCCAATATCTTCCTGCAATGTTTGGGCAGAAACAGATGACTGAGAAGAAGGCTATTGAAAAGGTTTACAGGATAATTTAGGGGAACTGATCCCAGAATTCCTGTCCATTGATGACTGAGTTAAATATATCCTTTATTTTAGTCTAATTCCTCACCTTCTGGTTTCAGGAATCTTCTTGCCACAAGACACAAAGTACACTGAATTCCACAACCTAATATCCAAATAGGTATATTTTCTGGTATCAGATTTACAACTGTTGATTTTCTTTCCTCTTGTCATTCTTTAAAAAGAAAAAAGTATACTAAAGAACAAAAAAATTTTACAAAACCTGATTTTTTATTTTTTTAAAGAGCAATTATTAGTGAACTATAGGAAAGTATTTTGTCTCTCAGTATGGAAATCAGCATCTATTTTTTTAATGTGGCATTTGACAAATAACTAGGATATGTAATTATATGCATTAACAGCAGAATGTAGCTGTGAAAAGTGAGATAAAGGTTATTTTTCAAAAACATAAGGAAGGTTTAGTTACAGGCAATATATAATCTCACTTAGTAATGCAAGTCTGATGTTGTTTACTTTGTATTTTGGGGCTTTTTTGCACCTAAATTGACATACAAGAAATTTTCTTTTCCTAGTTAAATACATAATTTGAAAAAAAAAAACATTAAAATATTCTGCTTTCTGCAACAGAATTTGGTCAAGAAAAATATTTTTATGAGGGTAGAATGAATTTTTAAGTTTTGGGTTTTTTTTTTCTGTAGTTCTTGTCATACCAGAAAATGTTCTTGATTTCCTGTTAAATCACTGCTCTAGTCTACTACCAACTGGGCTACTATTGAGCATTTTCCAGATCCAGATGATGTCTGTCTGAGAACTGTAGGTATGTAATAAAGAGTAGGTCAGAAGGCAATCTGCCTTGGTTTCAGATCTCCATTCACTTATCTTAAAATCTTGTCACAATTAGTTTTCCTAATGAACGAAATAAAAGAAAGTTTTGTACTACTGCAATCCTCCATGAAACTCTTTTTTGGCATAACATAGTACGATGCCTACAATTTCAGACCTGTTTACACATACAAAATCTTGAGAAAATAAGCTCTGTTCCATTCCAAAAAAACACTTATGAAAATGCTGTAGGTAATATCTTGAAAGAATGGATTAAAACCTTAGGTTTTCATAGCATATTTTCATTTCATTCCATGCCTTGCACTCCACCAGGGCCAGATTGTGAGTGGATTTGGTGGGTATGATGGGTTGAAAGGCACTATTAAGCAGGTGCTATTAAGCTCTTTATTATCTTATATTGTCTGTCTTTTCTATGGATGTTATCCCCTTGCTGATTTGGTTTGTAATCTTAGTAATAGCTTGCTACTGCTTACACTACTGCTTCAATAATTGTTTTACGTTCTTTCTTATTGTTGTGTATTAGCTAGGATTAATTCATATGCTAGTTTAAACCAGACAGGTCTGTGCGTAGTTTTTCTGAAGGGTCCCTAGTGATGTGGGTTTTTTTATTTTTCACTTTTTTGTGAGTCAGTTCAGTCAAAACAAAACTTATTGCCACTAATGGAGATGTACTTGAATTTGCAAACTGATTGGATGATGCATCATGCTCTTAATGACAGCTAAGCGTAAACAGTATAACGGTAGGTCGATTTATCAGGCAAAGGGATGTGATAAACTGCAGTTACCACTCCCTCACAGTTTTGAGTTGCAGGTGCTGCCTTTGCAAAGCCAAAGGGCTGAGCCATGCTCCATAGGATCACCCGTAGTACAAGGCTGTAGCACATCTAAGAGCGGTTCCTGCTGGTTTTCCGTGCCTTGTGCTTCAAGGGGACTTCGTGCCTGACTGCGCAGGTGAAGTGACTCCACTCAGCCGCCCGCGTCCCCTTCCCGGGGGAGCGCCGGGGCTGGTGTGAGGGAAGGGCTGTGGTGCTGGAAGGAGGGAGGGAAGGGAGGGAGGGAGGAAGGAAGGAAGGAAGGAAGGAAGGAAGGAAGGAAGGAAGGAAGGAAGGAAGGAAGGAAGGAA